>CM057150.1:28782617-29086765 GCA_029964075.1 Patiria pectinifera
AGTGGATATCTTTTTTTCTGGCTACAAAATATCAATTCTCAAGAAATGTTATACATGTACTTTCTATCCAGATGAAACACCAATGGACAGTGCATCTTTAATGTATAAAGGTCACATCTTTTGGTCAAGTTTTTTTTATTGCTCTTACAGTAACCCTAACATTTTATTTTTAAATACTATTTGAATACAGATAAAAATGGCTACAGCTTTGAAAAAGATAAGCCCCCATCTAGAGTGTGACATTTGTCAGGAGAAATACAAACGGCCCAAGGTGCTGGACTGCCAACACAGTTTTTGCGAGACATGTCTGGAGAAATACTACACTAGCAGGTATACAGGTCAGCCTAAGATTCCTTGCCCTGTATGTCGGCGGGAGACGGTACTTCCAGAGACACACATTCAAGGACTAAAAACAAATTTCCATTTGATGGGAATAGTTGAGGAGGTCTCACTCCAAGAAAAGGTGGCATGTTCAGAAAACACAAAGGTCATCTGTGAGATTTGTGATGAGGGAAATGAGGCCATGCATCGATGTCTGGACTGTGCACAGAATATCTGCCCAAACTGTCGCAAGACACACTTGCGATTTGCTGCTACATCAAACCACACAGTGGCTACTTTGGAGGACATTCGTCAGGGGAAGGTAACAGTGAAAAAAACACCAGAAGAAGACGAGTCTAAATGCCAGAAACACAAAGGAGAAGTGAAACGGTTTTACTGTGAGACATGTGAAGAGTTAATCTGCCGAGATTGTACTGTAGTAGACCACCGTGAACCAAAACATCACTACATTGACTCTGGAGAGGCTTCTCGCAAATACAAACAGTCACTGAAAGATATGTTTCCAAATGTCACCACAGGCATAAAAATACTTCAAAAAGCTTTGGCCACTTCATCACAAGCTAAGCAGAAGTTTACACAAAACGTCACAAAGACTGTGAAAGCTGTGAAAGACAAAGCGGATAAAATGAGAGCTGAGATAACAACTCAAGAGACAAAGATGATTGAAGAAATCAAACAACTCCAGCAGGATCGCAACAAAACATACGATAAGCATCAGGAAACAGTGACAATGATGCTACAAATTAAACAACATTCCTTCAGTACAGCTCAGGATGTCATAAACACTGCATCAGACACTGATTTGCTTTCCCTCTATCCTATCATCAGCAAAGACTTGAAATCACTCAAAAGTCAAAATCCTCCCCAGATTGATCCCAAGCTTTCATATCTGAGCTTCACCCCGGGTCAGAGGATTGGTGACATCAATCTGGGCAAGCTTAAGGTGGAAACAGGCAAGTGGGAGATGTGTCGTGAGTTTGGTAAGAAGGGAAGTGGTCCAGCAGAGTTCAATGGGGCTTGGGATGTTACTGCTACTCGACCTGGTGAGATTGCTGTGGCAGACAGGTGGAACAACCGAGTGGTCATCTGCAGCAATGAGGGACAACACAAAGGAACCATTCCCCTAAAATCAAGTAAGTTTCTTTCATGCACATGTTCATCAACACAAACTTTCATAATTGTGTGGAAATTATAAGTATTAGTCTTCCATGTGCACATGCAGATCTGGGAACTGATGAGGATGATCGATTGTTTTTACATGTAAACCTACATTGAAAAAAGAAATCCCACACAAACACACTCAATTCTGTTCCGTAGTTGTGGGGACATACTCATCTCTAGCTCTACGCCGTATTTGTGGGGACCGAAAACGCTATGGGGACAGCTAAAAGTCCCCCCATCTTGGTACTAATTACCTTAACAATGAGAAACCTCCCAATAATGCGGTGTGGGCCAGAGCACAATTACACACACACAAATAATTAAAACAAAACTTAGATTTATTTCATGACTGATATCAGTTGGTATAATATGGAAGAATTGTTTTTATTTTGGGGGTCGTAACTTTTAGAAAAGAGCAAATTTGCTTTTAGGTTGTTTTGCAAACAAACCAATCTGCCGTGTGAGAAGAATGTCCAAGGCCTGATCCCTTTATTAGTGGGTGATGGGGCTGCATGAGCACCCATCAAGACAATGGCGTAGCCAGGAATTTTCAGTGGGGGAGGGGCGCTGGGGGCTGGAACATTTCATGGGGGGTGTCATGTAGATCAATGATAATTTTTAGAAACTCAAAATCTCAGTTGGGGGGGGGGCGACAAGGTTTCATGGGGGGGCTGGCGGGTGTCATGTAGATCAATGATATTTTTTAGAAACTTAAAATCTCAGTGGGGGGGGGGGCGACTGGGGGGCGACAAGGTTTCATGGGGGCTGTCCCCCTCCTGAACAAAGCAAAATATCTTGTTCAGATTTTGTGATCTGATGGACCATCCGTTGATGAACCATTTGTTTGTGTTGTGTACACGTGAAGTTGCCTGACCTTCTGGGGTTAAACATCAAATTAAAGTTAGGTGAATTCAAAATACTGAAAGCACCATGAATAAAAAATGGATTTACCACGTAACGGGTCAAGGTATGAAGAAAAAACATTGTACAAATATGCACTGTTGTACAAAGACATGACATCATACAATGACACCACCATATCAAATTAAAAGCGATTTAAAAAGACACCACATCCTGGAAAGCACCCAATTGGGCTACAAAGAGCATTTAAGAGTAGGATATCAACGTCTACACAACCATCCTTGACCAATTCTTGCAGAAACAAATTTTGGGGTCAAAATTTTGACTCTCAAAAATGTGTCATTCGTGTCAATTCAACACGATTTTGGGCTTGACCCTCACAGATTGAAACGATTTGGTGTGATGATTGGCCTGTATAAGAAACCCCCAGAACTGATTTTTTTTGTAGTTTGGCTTGTTAGATTCTGAGATACGGGTCAACGAACTTTTGACTAATTAGCATGACCTCCGAACTTTCAATACTCTTATCTCCAAAACTATAGAAAATACAAAGCCAAATTATACATCATATGAAAGCTCTTTGAATGGCCTCCATTTCATAAAATAAAACCAAAATCATACCATGAAGCGCAGAGAAAATGCGCTACGAAATGACCTTTGAACTTAAAAAAACCCAATATGCTTCAAGTTTCTTCTTTTTTCTTCAGTTGTTAGTTTATGATGTAAGCACCAATCTTTGAACATTTTGTGAAAGGTGTCTTAAAGTTTGCAAGAACTAAATTGTTATTGTTCAGTTTGTTATTATACAATCATTGATGACTAAAAATGGGGTGAATGTTGTTCAATTAAGGCTTCATTTCAAAATTGAACAACCTTATTATTGCTAAAAAAAAATTGCAACATCACGATTAAATATAAGACTAATCTATTTTGATGTTTGAACAATGAGAATAGCACAGAGAGTGCGTCAACTTTATAAAAGACTTTGCAAAACTGTATCTCCAAGACGTTGCAGTTATTCAAAATTATATACATGTATGGTGGTTGAAGACTGCACAATGTTCATGTACATTGTAGGCCTATTAATTCTACATGACCAGGCTTTAAGGCAGGCCATGTTTTCATTAATATAGGTAGGTTATCATAGGTATTATATTTCATGAGGACTGCGAATAGTGACAGTGCATTTATATACTGTGCATATGTTACATTTGAGTTCTTCTTTACCCACAGATCCACGGGCAGTTACAGCCATCCACAATCCTGAGCAACGCTTGTTTGTGTTGGAACGTGATAGCAAGTATGTCAAGGTGTTCAACATGAAGGACAACACTCTTGTTAAGCAGTTCCCAACGGTGCCCAAGCATCAGGTAGACAAGACAGAAATGAACCTATCGAGTCTAGCAGTAACAAAGAATAGCATCTTAGTAGGCGACACCTACAATATGGTGTGGACTGAACACAAAGCCACTGATGGTGAGATCCTACACACCACACCAGTGCAGACTCCACCTTGGTTTCTGGCTGTTGATGACGACACTGATAGAGTTGTGGTCAGTGGAGGTAACACAAAGAAAGTGGATGTTAATAGCAAAGGTAGAACAATCTGGACTATTAATCCAACCATTAATGGTGAGCCAGTGGCCTGCAAGGGTGTATGCTGTGACAGTTCTGGCATCTACCTTGCAATGAACCAAGGTGAATTTGACACTGGTCATATTCACCACTATGACCTAGATGGCAGGTTTCTTGATTGCCTGGCTCAGGGTCTGTATAACCCACGTGGAATCACATTCACATCAGATGACCAGCTGGCAGTGGCTGACTTCATCTCAATCAAGATATACCACAAGGTGTGATGTCATCAAACATGACATTGACTAGCAATCATCATCATCACAACAGCAAATGTTGAGGATAAAATAGTCCAGTCATTACAGCACCAATCAACATTCATGTCCCACTCATATCACATCTCTCCTCAAAAATCCAAACTGCCAGATCCCTCTGATGTGAACTGTTTTACCATACAAATTCTTAAATAAACAGTGCATCAATTACATTATGTTACTATACAAAGTCTTATATAAACAGTGTATTGACTACAGTTACATTTGATTTGATTGGGATAATTGTACATGACTGGAATCTGAATGGTAAATTTGAAAGGAGAGGGCAGTTTAGTGGGTATTGAGGTGTTTGAATGTAATGACCCCCGCCTCCTCAACCCAACACCCCTCCCTCACCCAGTACATGGATTGCCATCAATCTATCCAATACTTAATACCAACTTTCTGTGGTGTTTATGAAACCCCGGCTTCGTTGTGGCTTCAGCTTCATCTCTGGCACTAGATTCCTAAGAATCCTACCACATTCAAACTCAGTGAAAATGCACCAACCATCCATTGGCCTTGTGTGACAGGATTTGGTGTCTCTGAAGAAAAAAATGGACCAATATTGTACTGGAGTTACATCAGGGGACAAAAATCATGAAGCTTGAAGCCAAAGCCAGGGACGAAGCCAAGATTTCATGAACACAATTAAGATTCTTAAATTGTTCCTGATGGAACTTGCTGTAGTTATTCTGCTATCTTTAAAAAAAAATAGAAATGTTCAGGATCATTTCATTGTTGAGATGCAACATTCTGCATTAATTACTCAGTTCAAATATATGCATACCTGTAACAGTGTTTAAGATAATTAAGCATTTATTCACTAAGTTGATTTTGTGTTACATTTGCAGTTAATTTGATTTAATTAATAAAATGCTGCTTTTCAAGTAAATTGACTTGTCTAAATGTATCCTTAAGATTAGTGACAAAGCTCATTCTATAAATGTGGTTTCAGATCTTCATTCACAGAATGAAGAATTGTGTTGACAGTGTTCATGAGGTTTATATCTTGACCTCATCAGAGGCTCTGCAATCTGCATCTTAGAAGCTAAAGCTGGAGACAAAGCCAAGATTTCGTAAACTCCCTGAGATTCTGAAATGTTTTCCTAATGAAATCTACATGTACATGTAGTCCATTATATATTGTACTTTTGATAATAGAAATTTTGAGACAGTTTTACAACCACTTCATCCTTGAGATGTAACCATACTACAAGTATTTAGTGAAATAGTATTGTTTGAATTCATTTTAAGCATACGCATCACCATGATAGTTAGTACTCAGATTACTGTTCAATGTAAGCCTTTATTTACTCAGTTTTGACATTACTTTTTGCAGTTTCTGTTTACGCATTTGAATTTACGATGCATTTACATGTGTATTGAAGATAATTTACTCATTGAAATGTTTGCTAAAGATGAGTGAAAACTAATTTGGTTGCCTGTCTTAATTCACAGAATGAAGACTATGTTGATAAGAATGTTTTTATCTTGATTTGAAATTTTGTTAACATTTTAAACAAATATCCCTTCAGTTCGAATGATAAGAAATCAGCTCGACTGAAGCTCAATTTCAGAAAGCTATACGGCCTCAGTTGCCTTGATTTTGGACTGACTGCCACCTTGAAAGGGCCCCACACAAATAGCTAATTTCTAATCCACGTCTTTTCCTTACAAACCAAATAGATTTCCTCGTCTTTTCAAGAAGTGAATTGCAAACCTCTGTTTTCAGTGCTTTGCATTTTTTGTTGCCATTTCAGAAAACTGGAAAATAAAAAAAAATCATCACTTCAGTTTGCGTTTCAGCAAAAATTATGAATAGACTTTAAAAGTAGACTTTTTAGTGTTTAACAATTCACCACTGTATGTAGATCTTAGTAGTCACGACAAGACTTTGTAAACTCCTTTTATGTATATTCTTAAATTTGTTCCTAATAGAACATACATCTACTCATTGTATTCTGTGCTATTTCTACATTACATTTTCTGATAATGGAAATTACAGCCTGTACAATATCAATTATTCTGTATTTCTGTTAACTTCACTTTTTAAAGCCATGTAGGATCATTTGCAATTACCCAGATAAGTACCTACCGATTTAATGACAGAAACCTCAAAGTGAAGATAGGACTGGTAACAAATACCCTGTGAAATCATTCCACCAGAAATGGTATTGTCAGAAAACAAACATTGAAGGTGGTTTGAAAATGGATTGCCTACAGAATCCAGTTACGAGATCCAAAGACTTGTGCATTATGTTTTCTCTGTTTTCTCCAAAATGCACAGTAGCCATTCAGCTAAGAAAAATAAGTCCTTTTTTAATATTCACTCAGTTTCTTTAAAAAAAGTTTTGGTAGTTTCATTTTTGTAGTTTTTCATAGAAATCATGTTTACTGTTATTATTCACAAGTTTTGTACATTTGCATTTATATCAATGAAACACTAATGTGGATGATCATGTAATCATCAAAATGTCTGCTAAAGATGAGCACAAATACTTATCCTATTAATTTGGTTTCCTGTCTGAATTCACAGAATAAAGACTTGTGTAAATTTACTCCCAAGGGATTAACTTGATGGACATTTTTATTATTTTTCTTTAAGGTTAAAAGTTCTTCAAGTATGAAAGGTTGCCAATCATTTTAACAAATGTTCAAATCAATGGTATTGAATTTCAGGAAGCTATGGCCTCCGTTGCCTTGATTTTTGCCTGACTGCCTCCTTGAAATTTCCTTGCCTTTTCAAGAATTCAATTCCAGACCTCTGTTTTCAATGTTTTACCTATTTGGATGCAAATTCAGCAAACTTCAAAACAATGAAAGAATCACCCTCTCATACAGTTTGAGTTTCAGCAAAGAATTCTTAATTTGGATGACACTTTTCAAACTCTGTTGTAACAATTAAATATTCAAATTGACTTGTAAAATCAGATGTTTTGAAATGAAATGAACAGAAATAAATTCATTCATTTATTCAGAATAAGAATTCACTCACCACTCTTTGTAGTTCTTTGTAGTCGCTCTCTTCTTCATCTAAAAATTAAAAAGAAAAATCAAGCCTTGAAATATCCATAATGTTATTCCACTTGGAACCCTCAACCCCCAAAGAAACCCACAAAGTGAAGTCTCCTGAATCCAACAGAATCCCACAACTCAGATGACCCATACAACAGAAATTGACCACTTTGGAATTTGCTTGAAACTATCACATGTGGTTGAATGTGTGAATAACTTTAATTTTTTTCAAATTAGCTTGATGTGCGACTTTAATTTTTAACAAATTTCAGCAAATACAAAATTTATTTACTTATTATTTTTGGACTACCTTTGTTTGACACATAAATAGGCAGACAATTATTCGTCAGAAACACCACGAAGTAACACCCATCTACATACCAGTAAAAACTAGCAATCAGAGAAAACGGCAACTAAAGTTGAACGCCTTCTAAAACAACACTTTGCGTTAGTTGGGTTTCTCGTTGTGGACACTTGATGAATTGAATTTATTAAATCTGCTGTTTTTCACCCGTTTTGTGTATTAAATAAACAAGAAATAAGACAAAAAAGATGAGTGTTAGTTCGTGAAATCGAAAAAGCTGTGAAACTGTAAATTTTCGTTTTCACAAAGTAACACTCTTCAATGTGTATAACACGTGGAAAGTGCAACTTCAGGTCAGCGCGCGCGTGCTCATATAACTTATTACAAGAAGAGTGTTACTACGTGAAAACGGTTTTGTTCACTTATCAGCAGAGTGCGCGCCATGCATTGCAATGGAAAATGGAACTTGAGTGTTACTTGGTGAAAACGAAAATTGTCACTTTTGCGCAAGAGTTGCCATGGATATTTGGCATAATTATTGAAGTAAATCTCTTGAAGCTTTGAAATTTCGTGCAATGGTAGGCCTTGATGAATAATGTTTAAAAATGAAAAAAATGAAAATCGAAAAAAATATGGTTTAACACGGTAGAGTGGGGTCGTGGACATGAGTGGATTCCAGCCGGCCAAATAAATTCCAGATTTCTTGGACCAGTCTGCGAGTCTTCATAGCCGCATGACAAGGTTAATGATTTCACCTTTTCATCAGTTCCCCAACACTTAAAAATGCCACAGCACCCTCTATTGACGATGATGCTCCCTTCCTTCATTATTGAGTGTAAACAGTTTTCAAGTCCTGAACTCATGTTGATTGAGTGTAGTGGGGGTGGTGGAGGGGTGAGATGCTTACTTGTTCATTTGGAAGCCATCCTCTCTTGACAGTGTCTTGATGGGGGAAGTTAGGCATCCTGTTAGCTGCTGTGCCTGGTATGTCCTCTAAGTTGCTACTTGGGATCCAGTCACCGCTGCTCCCTGGGGGAAAAAATCATAAGAATTTTTTCTTTTATCTACTATTTGTCAGGAACATATTCTCTTGAATGGATGACAACTAATATTCTGCTAATCCGCATGTCCTGTATGTCCACTGGGTTTAGAAATCACGGTGGTCTATTTTCAAATTAAATTTTCATGGACTGAACTTGAATGTTATTGCATCCTTCTGAGTTGATTTTTATAGCATTTTATAATCAACAAGGATCTTATAGCTAAGTTCTGCAATTAGGATCATAAAGTACCGAGCCAAGAAAATATGAGACTATTTCACACTCCTATTATCTTGATGCTCCAGATATAGTCAGTTTTCATGCATCTAATGAAAGTGTGTGGTAAATGAAAACTGAGCTTACCTGGTGTATAAGCCCAGATGCTACTCCCTGGTGAACCAACAGGGTAACCCAGATCACTGACAGGTACAACAACAAAGCTGACAGGTGTCTAGCAAGACACTACGCTCATTGCTGATTGGAATTGGTAAGCGACGATCTTGACCAATGGCTGCTGGAGGCGGGGCCTGAGGCTGTTCAGTTGCCACGGTGACCGGACTGGGCGTGGTGGTTGGTGAGCAAAGCGAGGCTCCATGGAATATGGGCGAGCTGCCGAAAATGAAACTGAATTTATAAGAATTAAGCGTCCAAACTAATGAGAAACATATACGTATGCCATTAATGATAGACATAATTTGGTAGACTTTTGTCATTTTTGAGGCGTTGCGTAGATGTGAGTACAACTATAGGAGAAGGTTTGTAGATACACCAAGTGACGTGCTGTCTAATAAAAATTGGGAAGTCACGCAAATCAGAGAACTGTAAATCTTTCCAAGACTTTGAGGAGTGTTTTTTTATTTTAATGGCACACATGGGAAGTATAAAAAGAGGAAATCCAAAGAGAAGTGTATTTTCAACCTGTATTGCACTTTCCCCGCATCAGATGAAGGGATGATGGGGTGTTGTGGTGGGTAAGGATCTACCTAAGGGTGGGTGTGGTGCGTTGGGGGGGGGGGGTTAAGACAGAAGAGATGATGCAGGGAGGTTCAACAAAGGAGTTTACCGGTACAGCGCATGAAGTGTGTTTGAAGGGATTGATAGGGAGGGGAGCAAGTGTGAATTGAAAAAAGTGTTAGGAGGTTTTTACACAGAAAATAAATTGTATTTTGGTGGCCCTGAAATTGACCCAAAATGGTAAGAAAAAACCACGAGGGCCATTCTTTGGTCACTATATGTGACATAAAATTGGGCTTGTCTGATTTTTCAAGCTTTACCCCTTGCTAACTGCATTTGACTTTTATTACTTTCACTGATTCATTAGGTTGGTACTTTTTACTCCCTACCTAAGACTATAGTTTCTGCTTTCACAAATTGTGTCAGAATATTAGGAGGGGGTCATCAAAGCTTGGTCACGTGTGTGACATCAGACGTAGCAATGTTATCCGGCCCATACTGGAAATTCACGGTTTTCTCCAAAGTTCTAAAGACACACATCCATACTTACTTGTGACTAAGACTAGTCTCTTGTGATTAACAGAATGCATAAACAATGTACACCTCTGATTTAGTTTTCCTAAATGGGAATTGTTCTGTGGTCACGTGTGTGACATTTTGTGATTAAAATTATGTTAATTTATGCACAAAAAGACCAACTTATGAAACATTTTAAGAAATTGCATCTTGACTTACTAGCAACACTTAAGTGAACAATGATCGTTTGTATTACATCACATAAAAAAAAAATTCCCCCCAAAATTAATTTAGTTTCAACTTCTGGAGAATCGCCCATGAGCTGTTACCATGGCAATGTTCCTGAAGAATTTAAGGTCTTTTTTGTGGGTTATTCACTCCCTCTAGGTTGCTAATTAATCACAAACAAATAGCAGGATCTGAAACAAAAGCAACTAAATTCCTTCGCTGATGATTGAGATCAAATCTCGGAATCGAACCAGGGGTCAAAAGTACAAAGATGAGGTTTGAAAGCGATGAGGACTCAATTCTACTTTAGCAAAAAACATGGCAAGTCATAGTTCCCAAAATAATTGCTTAGGTTCCTGGAAACTGTTTCAAGGAGGAACAGAAACACCATTAGTCTGTGACATCATGTGTCATGTTCCTGTAAAGCGCTGCAAGTATAAAAACAAATCCCAGACATTAAGTACATGTAGGATGACTAGTCATCAAATCTTGCTGATGCAGTGATTATTTCGAGACAACTTTCATTCTTACTTGACTTGAGACGTTTACCGGCCGTCATCTTCTTGACTCGTCATCGTCTCTCAGCCAACATTCTCTCAAGATCTTCCTTCAATCTCTTCCTGATGTTCCTTGAGTTGTCTCATCTTGTTGTCAAGGGAGTTTGAGGTGATGCCCTTCACACCCTGGAAACAAGCCAGACAGGATGACAGTCCACTGTTACCATGGTTATAGCATACTAAAAAATATATCCGTTAAAGGCCCTGTCACACTGTCACGTCCGTTCATGGCATTGATATTGCCTTGTTGAAATTCTTAAAAATATAACAAAACGCCATGAAGACACAGGATTCATGGCACCAGTAGCTTGCAATGCGTCGCTGTGAAGTCCACCGGAAGTCTAAGACGTCCGTGTGGCGTTCCATAGCGTCCTTGCGGCATTCTCTATGATTTCCATTGAAGAACAATAAGAAGTCTGCGAGGCCTCCTCTGTGTCCTTGCTCCGTCCTCATAAGTTCGTACGAAGTTCTTGGAGTCCTCATCACGTGCTTGATTCGACCTTAAAACGTACGTTTAACGTCAGCAGC
Organism: Patiria pectinifera; assembly: GCA_029964075.1. Taxonomy (NCBI): domain Eukaryota; kingdom Metazoa; phylum Echinodermata; class Asteroidea; order Valvatida; family Asterinidae; genus Patiria; species Patiria pectinifera. The sequence goes on from CM057150.1 coordinate 28,794,016, forward strand.
CAGAGGCACAGCGTGTATTAATATTCGGGCCAAAATGGGCATTTTGAACGGCGTAGATGCAGGAGACGCAGAGGAGACGCACAGTTCTGATGCATGCACGTCCGTGGAGTTCTCACGACGTCGTTCTCGTCTACCTGTACGCTGCCAGTACGTTGCGGCCGTTCGCAAAGAGTTCACGCAGAGTCCTTACCGCGTTCTGGTAAAAACGCCAAGGCGGGGCATTTGTTTTGTGCATGTCCAAAACGAACGTGGCAGTTTGGCATGCAGCGAAGGCCTTGGAGTCCTTCTGAAGTCCTCAACTAGTATCAATGAGTCCCACGCCGTCAGCTGTGTTCCCACCGCATTTTACTCAATTTTCTTGGTCGCGGTACGAACTCCATCCTAGAACGTGACAGTGTGACAGGGCCTTAATAAAGAATACAGTGTTGATATTTAGATGATACACTGTTTGGACATCATGTTGGTTTCCTTCTTTGCAAAATCTCCACGTACGGAGGTTTGTGCAGATCAAGGATTTTGCACAGTCCTTCCGATGGCTTTTGCTGTTGTTACATCTCTCAGGTGATCTGTACCACAACTTTGAGCCAAAATTTGCAGTCTTTTTTTTAATGTCATTTCAACCAAGTTCCCCTTCTAAATCATATGACCATTGGTGCTGTAGTCTTGGTGCATGAGAGATGGTAGTCTTAATTTGTAGCACGCAGGGGGAATTCTGTTACATACCGGTATTGTGAGGGCGCTCTGTTCTCATCGACTCAGTCAATGAACTGCACACAAAGAACATTTTGGGAATCTGGCATTGGATTAGGATGCGATCTTATATGCTTTTAACAGGCGGGGTAAGGGGCCATCTATAAAAAATGTACGTAATGTTAACATTGTGTACACGATGCATACATGGGGGAGGGGTGGGTCCAAGCCAATGCCTATGTACGTAGAGCAATAACACATAGATGATTTTAGGGCAGGCTTCAAAACTGAGCGTTCGCGAAGTCAGCGAAGTTCGCGAAGTAATTTTGATTCCAAGTTAGGAGTAAACTTCGAGCTGTGCAGGTTCATTTGCATCGCATGACAATGCGCCTTTGTTATGCTAAAACTATGCTAATATGCTACAGCTGCTGAGTTCGCGAAGTGCGCGAAACTGGCGTACGCGGAGTTCGCGTAAGCTACCGGTCAGTGCTCCGGTAATATTCAGGCTTAGTTGCGTCGGCGGTATTTGTTAAACCAGGAGCTAGCAAGGCGCTGTGTTCCCGAATATTTTTTGATAAGTGGCAAATTTCCGTCACATCGTTTGATAATGTTGACAACTTGAAATCAACTTCCTGAAATCGGAATGAAAATTCCTTGCCGCAAGTTTCTTGGCTCTTGGGTAATATTTTAACTTCACACCTGCGGTATTCATCAAGCACAAAGACTGCAAAAATGTATTTTCAGAAAGCGTTTCGCCTCAAAATACGATCTATATTATTTGTGTATGATCTGCACTTTTTATATAATTAAGCACCGATTGTCGTGATACGGAAAAGTGTACTATCCATGGCTTCCGATTTCCGCATTTTGTAGAACTTATTTACTGGAGATGTTGTCTGCATGTAGCCCTTTCTATTTTTCCTCCAAGGTAGAATTGAAGAGGAGTATATCAGGCCTAATACGTTATCAATAAAACAACTTCAAGTTGCTGCGGATCTCCCGGGCAGTGATCAGACTTTCACCCCGAAAATAAATACTTCCGTCTTTTGAAATGCCATAGCAATAAATAACAAATTTTCTTTTGAAGGAGGTAATGCACCCAAACGCAAATATTTTAGCCGAACAATCAGTAATCTTTATGCTTAATGACCGTAAAAACAATTAAAAAATCAACCGTAATTTTAGAGGAATAATAAAAAGCGTCCAATTAGGATAGAATAAATCATTTCCCGTTTCTTCAAAACATACATGTATATGAACATTTCGTTACAGAATTGGAAAGAAATTATTATAGTAAGACACTGAAGAGGACGGTTAAATCAACTTTGACCATGCAGTTTAGAAACTGTGTTATGAATATTTACGTGGCCCGCACACATCACTAGATATCCTTGACAATAATGTTACTATGGAAATGCCTTGCCCTAGTCAACCTATATATGGGATGTTTGGGCGAGTCTTATTGCCTATCAGTGAACTCCAGTTTGGCGGGAACGTTTTCACAGCTCGTCGCATTGGTGGTGACACGCCGTCGTCATGACGATCTACCTGTCTGTCTTGTGCTACACAAGTTCCCACGCTCTTATTTGGGCAAGGAGCCAAACCAGCCAGACCAGTTTCGCGCCAGGCATCGTGTGGAGTTGCCGACGGCTGTTTAATGTGCAGGCTGTTGGGCTGAAACGTAACGCGGAGTTCGCGAACCTCATGCTCAGCTAGCTAGCTGGCTGTGCTGCCGTCGTGATCCCTGTATCAATGGATGGGCCAACATGTAAAAGGTCGCATGGGAGCTGACTTCAAGCGCGATTGTACAGTACAACGTGTACATGTACATACATGTACAGTACATGTGCATTTACATGTAGTTATGTACTGAACGTTTATGTTGTTCTATATCATGTATGATTGCATTTTTACTCCCATGGAATTCTGAAGCCTTTTTGTTTTCTTTATTGTGTTCGGGTGAACTCATAAGTCTGAAATAAAGCAATTTTGAGGGGGTGTGGATTTGGCATGCTTGTACATTATTATTATCTTTTTTTTAATATCTCAGAATTGTTAATTTAAATGCCAGTCTATCTAAAGAATTTGAAAATAAAACTTATACACAAATCCTATTACAACTTTCTTCTCGTCAAAGATCGCCATTAGGATCTATACATTTCTAATATGATTGCTCTTTTACACTGAAGTTCAATGAGTAAATAAATATGAAATTAGTAAGTTACTTTATTATTGCATCATCGAACTCAAAGTTCACCAAGATATTATGTTGAATATGAGCTGGGCGGCAGGGTTTTGATTTATGAACGAGAATCAAAAACTATAATTATTGTAATATACACTGATTACCTTAATTGTATGATAATTGATACACATCGAAGTGAATTGGGCATAATAATAATGGGAATGTAGGCACTACACGTATCATGGGCGGCTGCAGAGTTGATCTGCTACTGCTACAGTACTATATAGGCAAGATGATTAGTACACCAACAACATGTAGACTCATCTGATCTACGATGTGAAGACTCAGTCGGCCAAGGAAGGCAAAATTCTGCACCTCGTTCGTGTCATTTCTCACTGGATACGGGTGCTTCATTGCATTTGGTGATGGACTCTGCAATGTTCGCGGGAGCCCTATCACACAATGTTCCCATAACCTCAGTGCATTGTTCAGCCTGGAGCTGACTATTAACGGTGCGTGCTCATGCATTGCGTGCTCATGCATTGCGTGCTCAAAATGGGAAAGTCCCGAGTTATTTACACGGCTGTTCATGTACATGAATTATTGTCATTCAGGCCGACAGCGTAAACGAAATAAACTAATAAAAAGCTGCGAATATTTTCCACAATAAATATACTGTACTGAATATGGGTAAGTTTAGTTGAACAGCTACTTTCACGAAACTATTACTGTGGTGAATTTCACGAGTGAGCTGTTTTTCTCAACGCCATCCATCATCTACGAGAAACGTGAGGGTGTTTTTTTCTCGAAATTGTCTGAGTGCGTCCGGCCGCCCACAAACATTTTGGCACATTTGTGCTTCGCAGCTAGTGTTGGTAGATAACAAGTTAGCACCATGTTCAATTCGCTGGGTAAAACGAAGTAAATCAGCAACCTCTGGAAGCAGCTGTAGTGTATTATTGTTAGATAAGGCGTTCCATATACCCAAATGTGTATACTTGTGTAGTAACAGGGTCATAGGTCAACTCGTGCTTGCACGCACTGTGTGTATGAGTTGTATGCATTGTACATACGGACGTTCAGTGGTAGTGAATAAAATGTCCGCCATAACCGTTCCACCACAACAAGTCGTCTCGCAATTGTTTCATCATTTCACCCACGTTTCGTGTTAAATACACGACAAATTGGCGACGAGGATGGCGAATGAGGACAGCCATGCGCAATTGCCGATGGAAAGGAGCACTTTTCTCCCCCCTTTTTCGTCTCACTACGATAAAGACGAAGATTGGGACTGTTACGTGGAACGTTTTGAGCTCTTCTTACAGGCGTACGGGCTCGACCCGAGTCAAAGCACCCCACGGGTGGCAGCAATGTTTCTCCACTCGATAGGGCCGCACTACTACAACGTTGTTCGGGAGCTCGTGGCGCCAAGCAAACCCAGTACCTTATCGTACGGGGAACTAAAAAAAATACTGCGGAAGCATTTGAAGGCTCCACCGATCACAGTAGCAGAGAGACGCAAGCTTATTAAGAGGGACCAGATGTCATCGGAAAGCATAGCAGATTACGTGGTAGCCCTCAAACATCTGAGTCTCCATTGCAACTACGGCGACAAGCTCGACGAAAATTTGAGAGACAGGTTCATCAGCGGACTGCGCAGTGAGTCCACATCACTCAAGCTCATGGAAAAAGCCAGAGACAAACCTTCACTTACGTTTGTGGAAGCAGTGGACTTTGCACAATCAAGAGAGGTGACTTTCGCTGAGGCACGGAGTATGAGAGACGACATGTCAAACCCAGTGAAAAGCAAGACATCAGTCAACGCAGTTCGCCAAAACTTCAAGCCACGCAGGGGTGGACAGACTGGATCTGGCCAATGTTTCAGGTGCGGAAGGAGTTCGCATCATCCGGACCAATGTTGGTTCAAAGAGACTAAATGCAACAGGTGCCATCGCATCGGACACATCGCAAGGAAATGCAACTCCAGCGGTTTCACGGGCAGGACAGACCGCAGAGAGAACAGTAATTCAAGCCGTCGGGACTTTGAAAGAGAACCTCCAAAGCACGACCAAGACAGACAAGGACCGGACAAGTTCCAAAGGGCACCAGCAAGGCCACGAAAGGACAGAGTGGGAAAAACAAAGAACAGTAGGCCAAAGACGGTAAATAAAGTGAGCCAAGTACGTAGTACCAGTAGCGACTCCGAAGTCGATGATGATTATACAGTGTTAAAAGTGAGTAGTAGTAAGAGTAGCCATGGTAACGCTTGTAATAGTAGTAAGCGTAAGGACGAACAGAGAAATAATGATGCCATTATGGTTAAGATGCGTATCGAAGGTAGACTTGTAGAAATGGAATTAGATACAGGCTCTGGGGTGACAATGATTCCACTTAGCATGTATGAGTCAGAATTTGCTGATCTGCCCATGTCTGAGAGTAACAGAGTTCTAACCAGTTTTACAGGGGAATCAGTCCGACCTGTAGGGAAAGTAAGAGTTAATGTTGAGTATGGTAGCCAGTCAGTGGATCTGTACCTATATGTTGTAAAACATACCAAGCATACTTTGTTAGGTAGGGATTGGTTACAGTATGTACGGTTGAACTGGCACGAAATTGATTTTTCAGGGGCTGAGACTGATGATAACGTAGCAGTGGTAGAAAAAGTGAAGGCAATGAATGATTTGAAGGATATCCTGGACAAACATGCTACAGTGTTTGATCATGAACTAGGTAAACTAAAAGGCATCAAGGCTAAAATTACTCTACAAGAAGAGGCTAAGCCAGTTGCATGCAAACCACATAGAGTACCCTATGCAGTCAGACCACAGGTAGAAAAAGAGCTGACGCGGCTCCAAAAGTGTGGCGTACTGACTCCAGTGACACATAGTGAATGGAGCACAGGTATTTTAGCCGTTCCAAAGAAAGACGGAACTGTACGGATTTGTGGTAATTACAAAATCACAATAAATCCAGTGCTGAAACCAGTAGCTCCCCCTAACATAAATGTAGAAGACATTTTGGCAAATCTGGCTGGTGGGGTCACTTTTTCGAAGCTTGATCTCGCACATGCCTACAATCAGATGGAGTTAGATGAAGAGTCAAAGAAGTTGTGTACCATATCGACACACAAGGGACTCTTCCAGCAAAACAGATTGGTCTTCGGTGTAACCACAGCCCCCGCAATTTGGCAGAATGCCATTGAACAGGTATTGCAAGGATTACCTGGGGTTCAGGTATACTTAGACGATATCCTAGTGACGGGTCACACCGAACAAGAACACCTGCAAAATTTGGACAAAGTACTAACTCGTCTGCATGAACACGGGTTAAAGTTGAAGAGAAGCAAGTGCGAATTCATGTGTAGTTCGGTAGAGTACTTGGGGCACGTGATAGACCAAGATGGGGTACATAAGTCAAAATCCAAAGTCGATCAAATTGAACACATGCCTCAACCCAAGGATGTATCAGAACTCAGATCATTTCTGGGAATGCTGAACTATTATCGGCGCTTTATTCCGAATCTAGCTGCTGAAATTACATCTCTGAATGCACTGCTTGAGAAGAACAAAAAGTTCAAATGGACGAGCGAAGCAGAGAGAGCGTTCATGAAGGCAAAGCAATTGCTACGCAATTCAGGATTTTTGGTTCACTTTGATTCTGAACTACCGATAACCGTAGCCACTGATGCGAGCCCCACAGGTATTGGCGCTGTGCTGTCGCATATTATGCCCAACGGAGAAGAGCGACCAATTCAGTTCGCATCGCGTTCACTGACTAAAGCAGAGAAAAATTACCCACAGATTGAACGAGAAGGCCTTGCAATGATATTTGCGCTAAAAAAGTTCTACATGTATATCTATGGTAGAAAGTTCACTCTGATCACCGACAATAAACCGCTCACGGCTATCTTTGGCCCCAAAACCAGTCTGCCAACACTAGCAGCGGAGCGTATGCAGCGATGGGCTATGTATATGGCAGGATTTGACTATGAGATACAGTATAGGAGCACAAAGGCGAATGCAAATGCAGACTGCTTATCAAGATTGCCATGTACGGAAGCAATTAGTGATGAGTTCGAACCAACTGTTACACACATATTCCATGTTGAGGTCTTGCCTTGCTCACGTGAACAGATTCGTAACTGGTCAAAGAATGACCCAGTCCTATCTAGGGTGATAAGGTTTACTTTGGATGGTTGGCCAAGCAAACTGTCAGAGTCCGAGGAAGTACTCAAACCGTTCTTTCATCGCCGAAATGAAATAACCTTAGAACAGGGAGTCCTAATGTGGGGTATGCGAGTTATTGTACCTGAGCTAGGGCGCACTAGAGTACTAGAGGAATTGCATACTGGACATGTTGGCATAGTCAAGATGAAAGCTGTAGCCCGCAGCTATGTATGGTGGCCTAAAATTGACACAGAAATTGAAAGGTGTGCTAAAATTTGTGTCGCGTGTCAAGTGACGCAAAACAATCCGGCACTTGCTCCATTACATCCATGGATACCTGCCTCCAAACCATGGGAGCGTATCCATGTTGATTTTGCGGGACCATTTGAGGGTGTTACCTACCTTGTAGTAGTTGACGCTTTCTCAAAGTGGCCAGAAGTGTTCATTATGCCTACTGTGACATCAGAAAAGACAATCCAAATTCTGCGCTCATTGTTTAGTCGTCATGGCTTACCACAGATATTGGTATCTGACAATGGAAGTCAGTTTACTTCAGCAGAATTTCAGAAGTTTATGTGTGACAATGGTATTCAGCATAAGTACAGCGCTCCATACCATCCCAGTACTAATGGTCAAGCAGAGCGCTTTGTGCAATCACTCAAGCAAGGATTGCGAGCTGCGCGACAAGATAGTGGTACGCTGCAAATCAAAGTTGACAGATTTTTGTTAGCTTACCGCAATGCGGCACACTCTGTGACAGGGGAGTCACCTGCAACGCTGTTCTTAGGAAGACCATTGCGCACACGCTTAGATGCTTTGCGACCAAATGCAAAGATGCGTATTGCAGAGAAGTTGCATAAGCAAATAGAGTACAGAGACAAGCATGCAAAATCCCGCATTTTGCGAGAAGGAGAGCATGTATGGGTTCGAAACTACTTAGGAAAACAGAAGTGGGTACCAGGCTGTGTAGTAGAGAGGGAAGGACCATTAAATTATAAGGTCAGAGTAGACTCTGGGATTTGGCACCGCCATATTGATCAGTTGAGCAAAAGGATTGCTGAAGGGTTCACATCACCCTCCACAGAGGAGGAACCCAGAAACTTTGAAAGTTCAGAAGAGGGGAGTCATCCCTCCATCATGCAAGATTTAACACATGCAGATTTAGGGAACATGGGAGGACAAACTGTCTCCACTGAGGTGACCGAAATCCCACAGTCTATCGCTGATCATGATCTTGAGACTGACCACAATATGGGAGTACAAGCCAAGACACCGGTGGAAGATATGCTTGCTCAATCAGACAAATCACCGCTAGTGTCACCAGTAAAGTTACGAAGGTCAACAAGGATTCGGAAACCACCTGATAAACTTAATCTTTGAAACAAAAGTGTAAGTTCATTCAAGCTAAAATAGAACTGGTTTATTTTATACATAATCCCACACAGAAAAATCGTATATCATGCTAGATAACATGTGATCCGTATTTCTTTGTTAAAACCTGATATTGTTATATGTTAGAGTTAATCCGATAACAGTTTTCAAACATGATTGTAACTAAACCAGAAACCAGATGTTTTGTTTTTATAAGTGTTTGTTAAAAATATAAAGACACAGAGGGAAAAAAAAAAAGGTGGACATCAGCATATTGTTTATAAAGAACACAGGTAACTCACCATAAACTGTATATGTTATTTTATATCTCAAGTTCACTGTTCAGGGCAAAATTACTCTTGTTGTCAGCGCACTCAGTCGATTGAAAAATGTTTTATGAACATTGGATTAGCAGGGGAGAGTGTAGTGTATTATTGTTAGATAAGGCGTTCCATATACCCAAATGTGTATACTTGTGTAGTAACAGGGTCATAGGTCAACTCGTGCTTGCACGCACTGTGTGTATGAGTTGTATGCATTGTACATACGGATGTTCAGTGGTAGTGAATAAAATGTCCGCCATAACCGTTCCACCACAACAAGTCGTCTCGCAATTGTTTCATCATTTCACCCACGTTTCGTGTTAAATACACGACAGCAGCCCAGAAAATTCATCCATGGTGTGGTACTGCACCAAGGAGCATAGAGCATGGAATGCAAGGACGAACTTGTTCTTTTATTTACGTCTTGTGTCAAACTACATCAACTAGTATTTGTGTGCTTCTCTATGGTTACGATGCGTCGAGCCGGTTGATTTCGTTGACAGCTACGGCGCCGCGGACTTCGCGAACCTGTGCTACCGTCGTGATCCCTGCATCAATACATCCACCAACGTGTAAGGGTCGCAGGGGGAACTGACTCTAGTGCTATGCTGCAGCACAGATGCGCACACTAATCTTGTAGACTATCTATTGTGTACCGTCCAAGCCACTGCATGCTATGCGTGTACTTCACTACTTGTTTATGTTGTTCTGAAGGCTCAATACAAATGTAATTACTTTTTTTCCCCTTCTCGTCGTCGAATCCTCCAGCATTTCTTTTTACTATAAGTGGGCACAAGTCATATGGAGGTCTTGATATTTTTACGGCTTTGTTTTGTACGACACCGACAGTAAACGAAATAATCTAATAAAATAATACATTTTTTTCACAATAATTGTTTTAATCAACATGGGTAATATGGTTAAAAAAAAATTCACGAAACCATTTCTTTTTCGAGACTTCCATGAATGGGAGCGGTTTTATTTTTTATTTCAAATTCACTTATTATTCTTCAAAGATGTTGGATTAGGGCGTCCGACGAATATCATTTTTAGCAAAAAATAAAATTATCCTATTTTGTATCACCATGATGAAAATTACACAACAAAATCAATGGAGTTTGAATCAGCTAGCTTCATAGGTGTTTGCATTTTGGAGTTACAACAATTTAAATGGCCGAATTTGGAGTTTCAATTCAGTGAGGTTTACATTATACTTGTATACTTTAAGCATGTTTTAAAAATCTTAATTCTGTTCCGGGTCACAATGGTCACAATTTATGGCCAACCGTCCCCTTCACACTGCGCCAGACCAGCCGTCCCTTCGGAATGCCTTGATATCGGCGCCCAATATACGCAGTCAGTAGTTCCAAAGGAACGGGCATTATTAATCTGAGCACACGTTGCGCTGGAAGTCAGGTCCCATGCAACCTTTATACGTTGGTCGATGTATGTTGACACGGGGAACACGACGGCAGCACAGCTGAGGTTCGCGAACTCCGCGTAGCCTGATACAACATGTACAGTAAACAGCCGTCGGCAGCTCCAAACGACGCCCGCATGTGGTGCAAAAGGATTCTGGTCAGTTTGGCTACTCGCCAAAATATAAGGGCGTGGGAACTTGAAATTGTCACCGGCGCTGCGCAAGACAGACAGGTTTATCGTCATGACGACATTTCACCACCAATGAGATGAGCTGGGAAACGTTCGCGCCAAACTGATTTGATTGATAGACAATAAGACCCGCCCACACATCCCATATATAGGTTGTCTTGCGCAAGGCATATCTATAGTAACAATGTTGCCAAGGATATTTTAGTGACGTGTGGGCTTCGTAAAAATTCATGAGTGACAGTTTCTGTACTTCCCGATAGAGAGTTGATCAACAGTTGTCTTCAGTTTATTCGCATTTCTTTCCAAACTCGTTTCGTGTCATTTTCAAACCGAAGGTAATAAAAATAATTACATGTACAATGTATTTCAATCATTTAATGTTTCATTTACTTGAATGAACCGTGTTAAGCATAATACCGTAATTTAGGTTCCCGGGTAGTATTGTAAAAAAAGTATTAAAATAATTATTACACTTAATGGAGAGAAACGTTTTTGAAACGATCTTTTAAAACGATCTTTCGTGTTTTTACGTTAATTTGTTTCTGGACAATTGGTGTTTCCTTCAACTTTATTTTTGACAATTGAGTGATTGCATTATATAATACCGAAACATCTAAATAATACCAAAACAGAAAGTTGTCCAAATATCCGTTCGGTTGTTTGACTAATTCCTGCAATAAAAAAATCGACATTTCACATGCTACTTCTGGACACTGATTGCGAACAGTCTCTGGAAAATACATCTGCACGCATGTTCGCTGACTTCGCGTTATGATAATAAGACGGGCAAGTGCTGTGAATTATTCAGTACGACCATTAACATAACAAAGGCGCAAGTTTCGCGCTACCTCATTAACTTGACCACGGATGGATGAGTAGCTCCGCGAAGTTCGCAAACTGGCTAGCTCTTTGGATATTCGCGAAGTTCGCGAACACTTCGCGAAGTCAGTTTTGAAGGCTGCCCTTAGTAAATTGTCATAAAATCAATTTTAATACCTACCAGGACCAGCTTTAATGCATCAAAAATGTTATAACAATTTACCCTTCACCCCGACCATTTACAACTTTTTCCCAGTGCTGGCCACCACCAGCCAACGCCTTTACAGGTCATTATAACTTCAGAGACCGCAAAATGATAAAAAGGCGATTGTACATGCAATAGGGGCACCTCTTTAGTTTTGATCAAGTAAAAGTGTCGAAGTTTTTTTTTATCATTTCAAAACAACTTCTGCAACCTAACACTGACTTCTCTTCAATCTAAAAATAATATTTTTAACATTTTTTAAGAGAATACTAGAAAAATGCGCTTTTCATGCACATTTTACAGTTCATGAAATGTAATTTAATGTGATTTTGCACATACAAGGTGCATTGCAGTGATCGCCATCGTTATTTTTGTGATGGATTTGTCGTCTTCGTCACCCATTTTACCCTGAAATTTCCAAGAGAATTAACGGCCTGCCCTCTACTGGGTGCATACCTATGTTCCCCAATACCTACATGTATGTTTCCCAATACCAATGTTCCCCAACCATTTATACCTAACCTGAACCATCTAACCCTAACCCTAAGGATTTTGGGGAACATCGGTATTGGGGAACATACATGTAGGTATTGTGGAACATCAGGTAGACCCCCCCTCAACCTACGACACTCTTAACCTCAATAACCTAACAACACAATTGCCTATAAAAGACGGCTTAAATTAGCCGGCATGTACAGTACATGTATATTGGGGGCCGTATCATAAGTCCGACGCCTCATAGGTCCGACGCCTCATAAGTCCGAAATTTCGGACTTAATATGAGGCGTCGGACTTATGAGGCATATAATTTATTTATTCCACCTCATAGGTCCGACGCCTCATAAGTCCGACACCTCATAAGTCCGACAACAGAAAAAGGAGGCGTTTAATTTGTCGGACTCACGAAGCGTCGGAGCTATGAGGCGTCGGAGCTATGAGGCGTCGGACTTATGGGCCTTTATTTGGTTAGGGGATGCGATTCTGTCGGACCTATGAGGCGTCGGGCCTTTGAGGCGTCGGACTTATGAGCGGCCCCCGTATATTGTACACCGGAATGCATATACAAGGGTGTGGGGGTCAGTGGGTGGGGGTCAGTGGGTGGGGAGGGGAATTTCCCGAGCAGAAATACAAGATTCCGAAGACGTCCTTTGCAGTTTGTTTAATCACTGCACGTACCCATGCGCTGAAGTACCACACCGTTATACATGTACATGTACATGTAGGACGTCTTGGATCCAATTACACTAACTATCCAACATTAATCAACACAGCCCATCACTGCATAAGAACACATGTACTCTTACTCATGCAAACTCCTAATTTCCTAATTCTTACCTTTTATTTGGTGTCCTGACCAGGCTTATCCAGTCAAGGGCAATAAACTGGGTCTGTGCGGAAAGAAAAGAAAGCATGCATTACAATTGACAACATATTGAAAAAACATTGCAAACTGTGCTATAATAAAAATCTGACCTCAACTTCCATTTCAATCCATCCTGCCGATAACAATTGGGTCAATTCTGACACGGGAGTCTGTGACTGTACATGTACCGGGTACTAGTCAGTGTTTGGTGCCTAGACGTTCATATGAAAAGTGAACGAGAACGTGAAATGGGGAGCCTTGTACTCTCCATTGACCGTATTGTTTGCTCAGTCATGCAGAACTCACAGTAGAGTGTGAAACAAACTCGCTCTTTTCAACCTAGATTTGCACTGTCAAGGAGTGATTAAAATCAAAGGTGTTGTATGTAAAGTTTGTTCCTCAGAATTTACTCTTTCATGTCATGTCAAAATCAAGAATGAATGTGCCAAAATAAGCAAGTTATTATTTCTGTTCTTTTATCTGGTCCCTTTCCCTTTGTATCAAATTGCAAGCAATTGCAAGCAATTTCACCACATGACCAAAATAGACTCACACCATTCATCCATTCTCTGAGGAAATTAACTCCATGGTTGCTGACCATGGATAAACTGCCAGTGCATGACCCTCGATATTCTCCAAGGTGTTTGAGGTACATATCAAATTAAATTTCATCATCTAATTCTATCATTTTCTGTTGATTTTTTTGGGGGGTATCCCATGAATTTTTGGGGAAAATTTCCATCCAAAGATGATCATCCCTAAAAAAATAGTCCTGAAACCCATCGCCATTTTGAAAAATGATGCATACGCTCCTATGCAAAATAGCGCACTTATAGAGCCTCATTTCAACCCAATTTCAGAGAAATACAAGCTCATAGGTCCTCTGCACGGCTTCCACCCTTGTTTTTTTTTTATAAAACCTCAAGTTCATGTCCCACAAATTGCTCTAATAGTAGAGGACTTGAGGGCATGCAATCGTGATTGGGCCGGCGTAGGCATTTTGGGCCTATTCACTGCAGGTCTGCAACCCTATTCATTTGCACTTGTGTATTAACGCTTTGAATTCACAACACAGTCTACTCTGAAATGAAAACACTCTATCAGTTGGTTGACGACGTATGCATGGGTGCGGCAAACATACCAGCAATGCCAGCTCAGTGTAAAGCAGTGAATATCTGTGTTGAGGGTGTTATTTGCTCGTCCGCTACAGTCGCCTATGGTGACTGAGAGGAATTTGTTGGGATTTTATAGGAAATATCTGCAGTTGTGAGGTGAGCTGATTAACTGACATTTATTGGATACAACATACAGCTAAAGGTGCTGGATTGCCAGCACAGTATGCCTGGAGAAACTACTACAAATATATGCATTAATAAAATTGGAGTCTAGTGTTTCAACATTATGTTGGTTCCCCTCCTCTAAAACTCCGCACTTTTCACACTGATGGCTTTTGTTTGGGTAACTTTTGGCAACTCCTCTCATTTCATTGGTGATGGTTTCCAACTGAGGACATACATGTAGTGTCTTATGTACAGTCAATTCTGTTGACAAATTTTAAACTGAAAAAAAAAATTGGTCAAAATTAAAATTCAAATTGATTGAACATTTTTCATCAGTATTTATAAACACTGGAGAAAAGGAAACTGCAGTAAGTGTGTGGAGTAAGAAAAGAAATTTGAGAGAAATATTTTTACAACTTATTTTATTTGGTGTTTGAAAAAAATGAGTAGAATTAAATGGATGCTTAGTGTATGTGATTTGAAAATTTAGCCAAATGCAGCATGTACTGAACATGAAGACAGAATGCATGAACCTACACATATCTAAGGTCATGGGCGTCGCGAGGGGGGGGGGCAAGGGGGGCAGTTGCCCCCCCCCCCTGGAAAAGCAAAAAAAAAAAAAAAAGAGGTGCGAAGACAAAGCGATGTAAATTTAATGAATTGGGGGGGGGGGGGCAAAATGTCCCCCCTCTAAAACTGATAAATCGAGAATGTGTTAAGAAATACAAGCATTTTTTGGCAAATTTTTTATTTGCCCCCCTCAAGAAAAAATCCTGGCGACGCCCATGTCTAAGGTCCAAAACTCAAGTGTCAATTAAATATGTAGACTGCATATAGTGCAAAACAAAAATCCCAAGTCATTTCACATGACTTGATGACGATGTGTTTGTCCAGCGCCATCTTTACCAGATCCGCCTCATCAAATGCCTCAACTGTTTGCTCTTTACATTAAATTGGAACAATTTTGTTTTTAGAGATTTGGTGGGAATTTGAAAGAGGTAAGAAAAGAGTGTCAGTTATTTTGAATGAGGTTAAATGTTGTCTTACCGGTACAAGTGTAGGAATCACAGTTTGCCTTAAACAACAAAATGTGAAGAGTGCATACAGTAGTAATGTTCCAACAAAACCAACATGTATATTTAGTAATAACCAGATTAGGGCACAAGCTACCGTACACGTACCAGAGCTCTTCAAAAAATCAGAGCTGTTCAAAATTTGACAGGAATTCCAAAAAAAAATGAATGTCTTGTTCAAAAGTAGATACATGTAAATACAAAATAACAAATAGAAATAAAATTGTGGGTTTTTTTGCCCGAATGAAACTCACACAGACAGTGCAGTATTAAAGAAGTTACATCTCTGTATTATAATCATTTCAATTTCTTTTTAAATACTCTTTGTATACAGATAAAATGGCTACAGCTCTAAAGAACATCGGTCCCCATCTTGAATGCATCATATGCGCAGACAAATATAAACAGCCCAAGGTGCTGGATTGCATGCATAGTTTCTGCCAGAAATGTTTGGAGAAATACTACACTAGCAGGTATGCAAGTCAGCCTAAGATTCCTTGCCCTGTATGTAGACGGGAGACGGTACTCCCACAGACACGCATTCAAGGCCTAAAAACAAATTTCCATTTGATGGGAATAGTTGAGGAGGTCTCACTCCAAGAAAAGGTGGCTTGTTCAGAAAACACAAAGGTCATCTGTGAGATTTGTGATGAGGGAAATGAGGCCATGCATCGTTGCCTGGACTGTGCACAGAATATCTGCCCAAACTGTCACAAGACACACTTGCGATGTACTGCTACATCAAACCACACAGTGGCTACTTTGGAGGACATTCGTCAGGGGAAGGTAACAGTGAAAAAAACACCAGAAAAAGATGAGTCTAAATGCCAGAAACACAAGGGGGAAGTGAAACGCTTTTACTGTGAGACATGTGAAGAGTTAATCTGCCGAGATTGTACTGTAGTAGACCACTGTAAACCAGAGCATCACTACATTGACTCTGGGGAGGCTTCTCGCAAATACAAACAGTCACTGAAAGATACGATTCCAGACTTCACTACAGGCATCAAAAGACTTGAACAAGCTTTGACCACTTCATCACAAGCTAAGCAGAAGTTTACACAGAACGTCACAAAGACTGTGAAAGCTGTGCAAGACAAAGCGGATAAAATGAGAGCTGAGATAACAACTCAAGAGACAAAGATGATTGAAGAAATCAAACAACTCCAGCAGGATCGCAACAGAACATATGATGAGCATCAGTCAACACTGACAATGATGCTAGAAAGTAAACGACATTCGTTAGGGACATCCCAGGATATCATTAACACTGCATCAGACAGTGATTTTTTGTCCCTATACCCTATCATCAGCAAAGACTTGAAATCACTCAAGAGTCAAAATCCTCCCCAGATTGATCCCAAGCTTTCATATCTGAGCTTCACCCCGGGTCAGAGGATTAGTGACATCAATCTGGGCAAGCTGGAGTTAAGAAAGTGGGAGATGTGTCGTGAGTTTGGTAAATTAGGAAGTGGTCCAGGAGAGTTCAATGGGGCTTGTGATGTTACTGCTACTCAACCTGGTGAGATTGCTGTGGCGGACTGTAATAACGACAGAGTAGTCATCTGCAGCAATGAGGGACAACACAAGGGAACAATTCCCCTACAATGTAAGTTTCTTTCATGCACATGTTCATCAACACAAACTTTCATAATCATGTGGAAATTATAGGTCAGTCTTCCATGTGCACATGCAGATCTGATAACTGAGAATGAAAACCAATCAAATACTGGCAAGGAATTGATGTGCTGGCAGTGCTCCCCAACATATTTGATTTTGTTCTCCCAACAAATATTCAGGGTTTTTTTTACATGAAGGCCTATGTAAAAAAAAAATGGCACAAAAAACCCACACACACAGACAGACACTCACAACATAAACAAAACTACAGCAAAACTTTTATTTATTTTATTACTGATTTGTGTTTGTATGGAAGAAAAACTTGGGGGGGGGGGGGGGGGTTGTAACCTTTAGAAAGAAATCTTTATTTAAAGGTTGCTTTGCAAACATATCTGCCCAATGAGTAGAATGTTCTAGGCCATGGGTGATGGGGCTGATGAGCCCCCATCCAGATCACCCTTTGGTTTGGTCTTTGTTCTTCTGACAATAATGCTGCATGGCTTTTATTTCAAACACAACAACGTGTGAATTTCAAAATTGGTATTCAACAAATCCATCCTGACACTGAGATATGTGCATTCAAGTCAAAATGACATCAGCAGGTATCAAATTACAAGCAATTTTAGTTCAAAAAGTGACCGTTTTGTCTCGTTTATAACTCCTGAACAAAGCAAAAAAACATTCGTTCACAGTTTGTGATCTGATGAATCATACGTTGATGAACCGTATTTTTTTGTCCTGTGTATACACGTGAAGTTGCTCGACCTTCTGGGGTTGAAAGTCAAAGTTATACTAAAAGCAGCATGAACAAAAAAATGGAATTACTCCCTAACGGGTCAAGGTATGAAGAAAAAACTGTGTACAAATATGCACTGTTGTACAAAGACATGACATCATACAATGACACCACCATATCAAATTAAAAGTGATTTAAAGGAACACTACATCCAGGAAAGCACACAATAGGGCTACAAGGAGCATTTAAAAGTAGGATATTATACAAATATATTGATGAGTGGCTCAGAGTGAAATAGGAGGAATATTATTGCAAGATAAAATCTGGACTTTTCTTCTCCTCGTGAAATGGAAAAGTCCAGATTTTACCAAGCGATAATATTCCTCCAATTTGATTGATCGATATTTGTTTTATATACCCGACATATATATCCTGACATATTTGAACCTTTATTTCAACATAAAATTGGTGGAAAATGTATTTCTTTCTTCCAAACCACCCCTTCTCGATAATGTTTGAACCTAACTCTGCAGGGCTGGCTCTTTGGAACAATACACGATACGCTACGCTGAACGCGCACACCAGCATGCATTTGCATACAAATACGGCGTCAAAGAACAAGAATGATCCTAACTGTTGAATAGTACAATGTATTTCCCATTTCCCATGGGCGAATGGGACTTTTTGAGCCCTGGCGTGAATGGGAGCAATACGCATGTCACGTGATGTGAGTTCCACCAATCAAATGACAAGGATCTGTATGTAAATATTGTAACGGCGACCCAAAGAGTCCAACCGTCAGTTGGGGGATTAACTAATTAATCAAAAACATATGGATGTTGATCACAAAATAACCAACAAAGGGGCATGTATATGCAATATCAGAAAATAGAAATAATGAAAATTTAATTAGCGCTTCTTCGCTTACTAAATAATTAACCAGGGGAGCGCATGTAAATATAAATGATAGAATTTAAATGACTAGTTACTGACAGAGCAGAGTTCAGATTGGCACAACTACGATGCAACACCGTAGTCTACAACCAGGCCATGTAAAAACTACTGGGCGCAAGGGGGTAATATTGGAACATACTCACAAGACTATGCAGACCACTGAACCCTTGGGTGTAAAGTAATGGTGGTGGTGGTGATGCAAATTAAAGAACACAGCGTCTTGCACAAAAACGAAGGCCAAATTAAACTAGGCTTCCACCTTCAGCCATACATGTACAGGAACTTAGAATATAAGGAGCTAAAATGCACACCACCATCCACCACCATGCCCCAGTCGCAAGTCCACGCCCTATTGGGCTTTCAAAGGGGTTTTATAGTGCTGGGTAAAAATATACACAAAAATATACACAAGATTAGGCATTCTAATGCAGTGTGTCTTTTGTACTGGGAGATATTTGCATAAACACTAAGTACAGAAGTATGGGTGCAAGGAACTTATATCCCAGTATTGTGAGAGTAAACAATAAAGACTACCACGAGAGCTCCATCTGTGGTTTGACTGCAACCCAAATACTATTCTATTGTGGTTTAAAGTAGGTTAAGACTTAAGTTGAACAAAGTAAACTCTGAAATAGTTTTGTGGCATCTGACTTGAGAACAGATGTAATACATGACTGCTATGGATTACTGTGGCCAAAGTGCTCTCTATATGGTTTAAAGGTGCAATAGGGACCATAATAAAATCAAATTTTGTTACAATATAAAAACATATACAAAACCATCCTTGACAAATTGGCTGTTTGTGTGTTATTCTTGCAAGAACAAATTTTTGGGGTCAAAATTTTGTCATTCCGTGTCAATTCAACACGATTTTGGACCCGTCCCTCACAGATTGAAACAATATTTGGTGTGATGATTGGCCTGTATGAGAAACCCCCAGAACTGAATTTTTTGTAGTTTGTTAGATTCTGAGATACAGGTCAACCAACTTTTGACTAATTAGCATGAACTCCGAACTTTCAATACTTGTATCCCCAAAACCATAGCAAATACAAAGCTAAATTGTACATCATATTAAAGCTCTTTGAATGGCCTCCGTTTCATAAGATAAAATCAAAATCATAATGTGACACTGGAAAATGTGACACGACAACGATGGTGTACATTTACTGTGACTGGTTCATTTAATGGTGAACTGCATCTTACACAAACAAAACCCTGAAAAGATACAAAATAGAAATTCCATATAAATACAATGCTTTAGGAAATACCAATCCAGCAAAGTAAATTATAAAAAGAACAAATAATAATTCTCAAAGATTCTAATGCAATCAATGGAGATAAATCTATTTCAAATAACACAATTTGTTTCTAACTGTAAAGTTAAGTTAAATTCCAAAATGAATTAATACACGGCATGTGAATGCTTTAACTTGCAAAGACAAAATAGGAAATAA
Organism: Patiria pectinifera; assembly: GCA_029964075.1. Lineage (NCBI taxonomy): Eukaryota > Metazoa > Echinodermata > Asteroidea > Valvatida > Asterinidae > Patiria > Patiria pectinifera. Next base: position 28,813,869 of record CM057150.1, read on the forward strand.
CTAAAGCAAATGTGCAATGACCTCTACACATATCACTATGGACTTGTCAAACCATAGACTTAAATCAGTCCACTCATCATTATAACCTAAGGATCCATAAAGAAACTAACTTAGGAAAAATGAATTAATATCATAAAAAAAGGACTATGGAGAAATAACGTACATGTAACTAAACATTCTGCTAAACAAATATGCAGGTGCCAAATAAACTTAATTAAGTATAAAAACAGAAATATGAGTAATATATGTATATGCTGCATCACATAAACTTAAGGACTAGAGTGCCAGTCTAATAAGAGACTACTGGTATCTTAGGTCACACGCTCCAATAAACACTGGACGAAAGAAATCTCTGCAGGGTAATAAACACTCTTAGCAGACTTCCTGCCTCCCTGTACTAAGGTATGGTGTGTTCCAAGAAACTGAGTGCACCTCATTATATATGCAGCAACTTAGGGGATTAAGGGTCTAAACAGTGGCTATACTACACTGCACTATGGGCATCTACACAGGACAAAGGAACTATGAATTTATACATAGAATCTGTTCATAAAAAAGTGGAAAATAGATGATGAGGAATACATAGTAAAATAAGGAAATCTATTCTTGAACTTAGTGTACTCAAGAAGTTAACTAAATGTGAACAAGAAATAAAGTGGATATAAATGTACATGTAAGGCAAAGTAAGGGAAATCTAAATCCTTCAAATCCATGGAAATAGATTATATCTCTTAAACACAGAAAGTCATCAAAAGGATGATCTTTCCTAAATATGCAATAATAGATACAACAACACAGTGAATCTGGGCTTCCTAAAGACCATCAATGAATGAATCCACTTTAAATTTAGTAATCAGAGTAAAGTTTAAGAATACTCAAGCTAACTTCGGAATTAATCAAAAAGTGTTCACAAAGTCTCAATAAAAAGAAACTTAGGAACTTTAGCAATAAGAACAATTATTAAAACAATATAAATGAATTCTTACCCCAGTCGAGTCATCCACAAAATCTTGAGGCATTGACTAAAGTACATGTGTAGAAGGAAGCAGGACACTGTGCGTGCTGTTAACGGGTGTCGGACGCTTCGCCCCATTTCCATGTCGCCCCATGTCACTTCGCCCCTTACCACTTCGCCCCATCTCCACTTCACCCCATCCGCATTTGCCCCATTCCCACTTCGCCCCATCCCCACTTCGCCCCATCCCCGCTTCGCCCCATCCCCACTTCGCCCCATCCCCGCTTCGCCCCATCCCCACTTCGCCCCATCCCCACTTCGCCCCATGTAGATTGGTTCCTCAAAGAGTGAAATTAGGATGTCAAAGGTATTGTCGTTCTCAGATAAGTGGGAGACGGGTTGGTATAGCCGGGTTGGGAACAAAGTTGGATCTTTTACTTCAAGTCAAGCTGTTTTTTCTCGGTGGGGGAGAGTGATAGCTTGAGAGGTTGGTTATGAATTGTTTATTTGATCAATGTTGGTGGGCTAATTCTTTCCGTTGGTTAGCAATTAGTGAATCTGTTGGAATTGTTTTTAAGCCAATAAAATAGATGAGGATTTTTTTTTTTCTTTACATGTAACAGCTGGGGCGAAGTGGGGATGGGGCGAAGTGGAGATGGGGCGAAGTGGGAATGGGGCGAAGTGGGAATGGGGCGATGTGGGGATGGGGCGATGTGGGGATGGGGCGAAGTGGGGATGGGGCGAAGTGGTTAGGGGCGAAGTGACATGGGGCGACGTGGAAATGGGGCGAAGTGTCCGACATTCCTGTTAACAGTACCAGTGCTAGTGGTGGAATGACTCACTCAAGACAAAGGATAAGTGTGAGCTTTACCTTAAGGGTCTAGCGAGGGCGCTGCGCAGGAGAAATACGTAAATGAGCTGTCACAATACCATTGAAGCACAGAGAAAATGCGCTACGAAATGACCTTTGACCTTAAATTACAAAAAAACCAATATGCTTCAAGTTTCTTTTTTTTCAGTTGTTAGTTTACGATGTAAGCACCAATCTTGGAATTTTTTTGTGTAAGGTGTCTTAAAGTTTGCAAGAACTAAATTGTTATTGTACTTTTTGTTATTATACAATGATTTGGTGACTAAAAATGGGGTTTATGTTGTTCAATTAATGCTTCATTTGAAAATTGAACAACCTTATTATTGTTAAAAAAAATATAGCAATACAGGTAAATATAAGACTAATCTATTTTGATGTTTGAACAATGCGAATAGCACAGAGAGTGCATCAACTTTATAAAAGACTTTGCAAAACTGTATCTCCAAGACATTGCAGTTATTCACAATTATACATGTATCAGCCATTCCATGTAAGGGTCATCACCACACTCAAAAATTGAAGTGAAAGGAATAAATGTTTGTCAGTTATATTTGATAAGAGGAATATTGAAACCATCTAAATCTCAAAAGATTTTTAAAAATAAATCATTTGATTTAAAGTTTCAGCCTCCTGAACATGGATGAATTTTGTGGGCAAAACGGAGGGTCAGGGGTATAAATCACAAACTGAGGAAGTAATTGAAGCTCATTCATAAGATTGTGCTTTATCTGCATACATTTGGTAGCTATTCTAGTCTATTTGATAAAACATTGAGAATTTTTCCAAATGTCTTCAGTATTTTCCCACTATTTCATCGTGAAAACATCCTCAAAAATATGTCACGCGAGTCACAAAATAGGGTTTTTTTTCAGATTACTTAATAACTAGAGAGGGATTCAGCTAGTGTTTGATATTTGTAAATGAAATAGTGGTGGTCTATCAATAAAAGTATGAATATTCTTATTTGCTCTACATTCCTTGTAGAAAAAACTATCTCAAGAATGTCATGCGAGTCACACAAGATGTATGTCACACGAGTCACCAGGGGCAGATCCAGGAATTTTTGCAGGGGGGGGGTTTAATCAGCCAAAAAATCTGAAAATGTACACACGTTTTTTTCTCCGGACACTTGGCCTCCGTAAAATCAAAAACTGGGGGTGTGGGGGGAAGGGGGTGGTGGTGGGGGCTGGTACCAATTTCAATCGGGGGTGCTGTTCAAATTGGACGATTTTTAACACATTACAGAATGGTGTACCGTATTTTGAACAGGCGGACATTAGACCAGTATAAGGGGGGGGGGGTTTCAACTAATTTTTTTAGGAATTTGTATGAGAATTCTTTTTTTTTACAGAGCTGGGGGGGGGGGGTTGACCCCCAAAACCCCCCTCAGGATCCGCGCCTGGTCACAAGCGAAGCCAGGAATGTTTTATTTGCATGTAATACAAAGAAACAATGACATATTAAATTATAGAATTGGAATTAAGTCTTTAATTTAAGCATTAGTTATGTAACAAGAAATTGAATCAGTTTTTTACAAATGAATATATATACAGTCGAGTCTTGTTAATACAAACTCGTTCGGACCTAGCCAAATAGTTTGTTATATCAGAATTTTGTATTAAGAGGAACATCAGTCCCATTCATTGTGCACATAATTTAATGCACAGTCGGGACTAAGGCTTTATGTTTGTTATAACCAGAATTTTGTATTAACAGAGTTTGTACCAACGAGATTCGACTGCACTGTATACATACATTCCTATACAACTGCATCATTAATTGCAGCTCTTACCTTTTAAGGAAACTGTGACTCTACATGACCAGGAATTACAACTGTTTTCCTGAAATAATCACCCGTGGATTGATGACATCACTTCGTAACTTAAATTCCGAAACATTTTTTTGTCTCCATGTCATTGTTAAGGATATTGTGTTTAAACCAGATTTCCACCCCAACATTTGCCAAAGTAAAGGGATAAATAGCAGTTTTCACACTCCTTCATAAGGTATTCACAGGTAAATTATTTTTATTAATATAATATTATGATTTGATTTGTTATACTAAAATTACAGTTATAATGTGAAAGTGAAAAGCTACTGTGTCATGCGAGTCACGCATTTGTGTCACGCGAGTCACATTTTCTTCAGGCTATTTCTTACAACGAGGGATATTTGGCACAATACAAATTATGCATGTATTGGGTGAGGGTATTAAGTTCTAAGTTCAGTAAGAATAATTTTTAGAATACTGGTAGATCCATAGGAAAAGCTATTTGAATCAAGGGATGTAAAAAATCCCTTTTTCTATCCTGTCACGCGAGTCACGTCAAAGAAACTGTGATACATGAAAAAATAGCGATGTTAAAATAATCATATAAAAACTAAACCATAGATTCACAATGCCCTGACTCAAATACATGCTAATTTGAGTTGAATAAATGCCAGGTTAACAACAGCAATGCATTAAAACTTTACATTTTCTTCAAATGTCACGTGAGTCACCATGGAATGGCTGGTATGGTGGTTGAAGACTGCACAATGTTCATGTAGGCCTATTCATTCTACATGACCAGGCTTTAAGGCATCCCATGTATTCATTATTATAGGTAGGTTATCGTAGGTATTATATTTCATGAGGACTGAGAATAGTGACAGTGCTTTTATATACTGTGCATATGTTACATTTGAGTTCTTCTTTACTCACAGGTCCACTGGCAGTTGCAGCCATCCACAATCCTGAGCAACGCTTGCTTGTGTTGCAACATGGAACCCAGTATGTCAAGGTGTTCAGCATGAAGGACAACACTCTTGTTACGCAGTTCCCAATGGTACACTACCATGAGGTAGACGAGACAGAAATTGAACTACATGTACCAGTAATGAGTCTAGCAGTAACAAAGAATAGCATCTTAGTAGGCGACATCGACAATATGGTGTGGACTGAACACAACGCCACTGATGGTGAGATCCTACGCACCATACCAGTGCAGACTCCACCTTACTACCTGGCTGTTGATGACGACACTGATAGAGTTGTGGTCAGTGGATGGGACACAAAGAAAGTGGATATAGCAGATAGGAAAGGTACCGGTACAACAAATGCCACCATCAAACCAACCATTAAAGGTAAGCCAGTGGGGTACTGCCGTGGTGTATGCTGTGACAGCTCAGGCATCTACCTTGCAGTGAGCCAAGGTGTAGTTGGCACTGGCCATATTCACCACTATGACCAAGATGGCAGGTTTCTTGATTGCCTGGCTCAGGGTCTGCATAACCCATGTGGAATCACATTCACATCGGAGAGACAGCTGGCAGTGGCTGATGACAACTCAATCAAGATGTATCACAAGGTGTGATGTCATCCAACATGACATTGACTAGCAATCATCATCATCCCAACAGCAAATGTTGAGGATGAAATTGTCCAGTCATTACAGCACCAATCAACATTCATGTCCCACTCCTATCACATCTCTCCTCAAAAATCCAAACTGCCAGATCCCTCTGATGTGAATCATTTTACCATACAAATTCTTAAATAAACAGTGCATCAATTACATTATGTTACTATACAAAGTCTTATAAGTTATATAAACAGTGTCTTGACTACAGTTACATTTGATTTGATTGGGATAATTTGTTTTAATCTTACATGAACATGTATGATGACTGGAATATATTTTTTGTCTAAATTAAATGGTAAATTTGAAAGGAGAGGGGAGTTTAGTGGGTGTTGAGGTGTTTGAATGTAATGACCCCCGCCTCCTCAACCCAACACCCCTCCCTCACCCAGTACAGTCGACTCTCGTTAGTACAAACTCTGTTAATACCAAATTCTGGTTATAACAAACATAAAGCCTTGGTCCCAACTGTGCATTTATGTGCACAATGACTGGGACTGATGTTCCTCTTAATACAAAATTCTGATATAACAAACAATTTGGCTAGGTCCAAACGAGTTTGTTATAACGAGAGTCGACTGTATATGGATTGCCATCAATCTATCCAATACTTACCAACTTTCTGTGGTGTTTATGAAACCCCGGCTTCGTTGTGGTTTCAGCTTCATCTCTGGCTCTAGATTCCTAAGAATCCTACCACATTCAAACTCAGTGAAAATGCACCAACCATCCATTGGCGTTGTGTGACAGGATTTGGTGTCTCTAAAGAAGAAAATGAACCAATATTGCACTGGAGTTACATCAGGGGACAAAAATCATGCAGCCTGAAGCCAAAGCCAGGGACAAATCCAAGATTTCATAAACACAATTAAGATTGATAAATTGTTCCTGGTGGAACTTGCTGTATATATTCTGCTATCTTTTATAACAAAGACTTGAGAAATGTTTAGGATCATTTCATTCTTGAGATGCAATATTCTTAAAATTTATTTTGAGTAATTCTAACTTTACAAATGCATTACTCAGTTCAATTTAGTGTTAGGATTAGTGTTCAAGATCAGCCTTTATTCACTCAGTTAAATTTTTGTTCTTTTTTTTGCTGTTGGCATCTGCCTATTTAATTAATAAAACACTACGCTTCAAGTAAATTGACTTTGTCTAAATTTATGTATCCTAAAGATTAGTGACAAAGCTCATTCTATTAATGTGGTTTCAGATCTTCATTCACAGAATGGAGAATTGTGTTGACATTGTTCATGAGGTTTATATCTTGACCTCATCAGAGGCTCTGCAATCTGCAAAGTAGATGCCAAAGCTGGAGACAAAGCCAAGATTTTGTAAACTCCCTGAGATTCTGAAATGTGTTCCTAATGAAATCTACATGTCCATGTAGTCCATTATATATTGTACTTTTGATAATAGAAATTATGGGGACAAAGCCAAGATTTCGTAAACTCCCTGGTATTCTGAAATTTGTTGCTAATGGAATATCTACATGTAATCCATTATGTAATGTACTTTTGTTAATAGAACTTTTGAGACAGTTTTACAAGCACTTCATCCTTGAGAAGTATTTTGTGATATACATGTTTAAATTCATTTTAAGCATGTACGCTCACCACGATAGTTAGTTTTCACATTACTGTTCAATAAGCCTTTATTTACTCAGTTTGTATATTACTTTTTGCAGAATGAAGACTCATGTTCATAAGAATGTTTTTATCTTGATTTGAATTCAATGAGGAATCAATTCAACTGAATTTCAGCTGAATTTCAGAAAACTATACGGCCTCAGTTGCCTTGATTTTGGCCTGACTGCCACCTTGAAAAGGTCCCACACAAATACAGTGTAACAAATTTCTAATCCTAGGTTTTTTTGCTTACAAACTAAATAGATTTCCTCGTCTTTTCAAGAAATTCTGTTTCATCGTTTTGCATTTTGGTTGCCATTTCAAAAAACTTGAAAATGAAAAAAAAATCATCACTGGTTTTTAGTTTGGGTTTCAGCAAAAAAAATATGAATTTGTCTGCAATGTATCAATTTCAATGTAAATATTAAATGTTCCAGTAGACTTTTAAGCATTTAACAATTCACCACGGTATAGATCTTTAGTAGTCACAACAAGACTTTGTAAACTCCCTTTATGTATATTCTTCAAATGGTTCCTTCCTAATAGAACATACATCTACTCATTGTATACTGTGCTACCTCTATATTACATTTTCTGATAGAAATTACAGCTTGTTCAATTTTAATTATTCTGTATTTCTGTTAACTTCACTTTTTAAAGCCATGTAAGATCATTTGCAATTACCCAGATAAGCACCTACCGATTTAATGACAGAAACCTCAAAGTGAAGATAGGACTGGTAACAAACACCCTATGAAATAATTCCACCTGAAATGGTATTGTCAAAAAACAAACATTGAAGGTGGTTTCAAAATGGGGTGCCTACAGAATCCAGTTACGAGATCCAAAGACTTGTGCATTATGTTTTCTCTGTTTTCTCCAAAATGTGTAGTAGCCACTCAGCTAAGACTTGAACAGAATGCTTGTTATGCACCCTACTTAAAATATTGAGCACTTTTGTTGCTTCAGGAAAAAAAAACCTGCAAAAAGCAACTGATCCTATGCACAATGTACCTTTAAGCATACACATCACTATGAAAGTTAATCAAAATTACTTTAAATATTAGTCTTAATATTCACTCAGTTTCTTTTAAAAAAGGTTTAGTAGTTTTGTTTTCGTTTTGTAGTTTTTCCATAGAAATCAAGTTTAATGTTATTATTTACAAGCTTTACACATTTGCATTTATATTAATGAAACACTAATGTTGAATGTGGATGATAATTTAACCATCAAAATGTCTGCTAAAGATGAGCACCAATAGGCCTACTTATCCTATTAATTTGGTTTCCTGTCTGAATTCACAGAATAAAGACTTGTGTAAACTTTACTCACAAGGGATTATCTTGATGGAATTTTTTATTATTTTCTTTGAAGGTTAACAATTCTTTAAGTGTGAAAGGTTGCCAATCATTGTAACAAATGTTCAAATCAATGGTATTGAATTTCAGGAAGCTATGGCCTCCGTTGCCTTGCTTTTTGCCTGACTGCCTCCTTGAAATGTCCTTGCATTTTCAAGAATTAAATTCCAGACCTCTGTTTTGATTGTTGTACCTATTTGGTTGCCATTTCAACTTGAAATTAATGAAAACAATTATCCCTGTCACTGCAGTTTTGAGTTTCAACAAAGAATTATTAATTTTCATAAAACTTTTCAAACTCTACTGTAATTATTTCTATTTAAATTTACTTGTAAAATCTGAGGTTTGAAATGAGCCGAAATAAATGCATTCATCCTTTTTAGTCACTGGGATAAGGCCATTTATTAGCAAAATTTTGTGACTAATCTTTTAAATATTACTTTGTTGAACTAAACCTTAGGACATCTGACATGTCTGAAACTCTGACTTGCACAGCTGGTATTTGTGCCTTCCAGCTTTAAGCTGTGTAAACTTACAACTGTAATTTCTGATGCTAAATTTGTGGAAAAGAAATATGTTGGGGCCACTGCTCTTACAAGAATGGCTTCATCGTGACCTGTTTTCTCGTTTTACCATCTTGATAGGATGATAAACAAGGAAATCATGGTTGGTGCCAATTGTATCCGCATTCGTAGTTTCTGAAGGCATTTTGCTTTAAAGGACACCGACGAAACTCTGTGAATTTACCCTATTTGGTGAAACTTGTAACGAGTTCAAAACACATACACATGTAGTTATTCTTTATTCTAAACATGCCAGCTAGCTTGGTGAACAAAGTTGATTTTCATTAGTCTTATGGAAAGGGGTCCAGAAGTAGGCTTGAGACTATGGTTTCTCTCTATTAAAGTGAAGCCCTTTTCACACTAGACAAATCTCGGGGTTGACGCAGGGTTAAAAACATGCATCATTTCACACTTAAAGAATTTCAACCATGCGTCAACCCCGAGATTGATTTCGCCCCGGTTTGAACTCAACCCTGCTCCTGACCAGGGTTGAGATTTTCAACCCGGGTTGAAATTCTGGCCAGGCCGGGTTCAAATAGTAGTAATTGAGAATGATAAGCTTGATTTGCCTGAAACAAGTGTGAAACGATGCGGGGTTGAACGTGGGGTTGAAATAAAAAACTCAACCCAGGGCAGCACTGGGTTTGCCCAGGGTTGAGTTCAACCCAGGTTGAGAGGCTCTAGTGTGAAAAGGGCTTAAGAGTATAGTTGCTCCATTTCCCCTCCCTCCAAAAAAAGTCTACCCCTTCCCTCCCCTCCCCACAAATGGGGCAACTTAATAAATGATCACGTTGGGCTTACCAATAAGGGACTGCTTGTAGTGACGGCCATCCCACACGGTTGCATCCTTTCCACACGACCGCCATACAGGACTGCTGTGCCTGATTCCCAATTTTCAGGGGTCAAATAACATCAGTCAAAGTCTGTTGGTAAAAGAAATCAGAGTCTTTAATACTCCGGCATGAAATAGTGCAAGGATGGATGATCAAGTCAAATGGAAAATTTGTCAGTGAAATAAATGTTTTTACTCTCTTTTGTTCCGTTTGAAGTCGATTATTAGCTTCATGAATGACTGCTGCATGGTATGAGGTATGGATTATGGAATTTGGGTTGGGATAACAATAGAGGGAAAATGGACCATTTTGGAATACACTAGGGGACATACGGTCCTGGATTTCCAGCCTCTTACGATCTGGTTTTTTTTAAATGTAGTTGTGCCTCCAGCTCTAATTGCAATAAGCATTGGAGCTGGAGTTACTCAAGCTAGTACAGTGAAACGTCGCTGTAACGAACACGGTGGGGTCAACAGAAAGTATTCGTTATGTAGTGGTTGTGCGTTATTGTAGTGATTTTGCATGAACTATAATACAATTTACTATTTCGGGAGCCCATGGGGAAGTTTGTTGAAGTCAAATGATGATTGTTATAGTGGTGTTTGTTATGGTTACACCATAGAGCAGGGAACGGCGCCATGTTCACGGGTTGTACTATAGTGGCATTTCATTGCATGAGGTATGGCTTAATTATGGAATCTTGGTTGGGATAATCATGGAGGGTGTTTTTATTCCTCAATTGGATAATAATAGATGGAAAATGGACCATTTTTGCAAAACTGGGGGACATACGGTCCCGCATTTTGGTGCCTCTTACGATCTAGTTTTTTTTTAACGTAGTTGTGCCTCCAGCTCTAATTTGATGCGATAAGCATTGGAGCTGGAGTTACTCAAGTTATAAACTCAAGGCTTAGCTATGCGCTAGTCCGAGTAACTTGGACCCAACTTATCGCCTTTTTAACATTCGGACATGGTCTGGTGATAGTAGGGTCCAAGCTAATCCTTAAATGCCGAGCAACACAATTCTGTGATTGACCCAAAAACCCAACATTGCCCAACAAAAACATCAAATTTCACCCTCAAAACAGCCTCCAAATTACTAGATACGCCACCTGAGGTACAAGTAGACATCGATAATTAAGATGGTGGTCCTTAAGTTTACTCACGATCTGGATGAAAAGTGAAATTTCCTGTTCAATTCCGAGAGCTTCCCTCGCGATCGTGAACACGTTAAATTTCCGACTCGTGTTTGAATTGCCATGTGGTCTTCATGCCCAGCATTCATTCCGTTACTGAGCGCGCGTGATGCATTGATTATGAAAATGAGTAGACTGGATCTCGTTTGTAACCACAAGTGCATTTCGAACGGTAAAACTGGGAGTCGGAAACCAGCTTGAACTGGTTTCCGCCCATAAAAGCTGCCCTAGTTCCCGACTAGCTCCCTATCATGATTGTTTGAAATGTACCTGTCTTTACAAGAGAGATCCAGTCTACTCATTATCATAATCAATGCGTCGCGCTTGGTAATGGAATCACACTCGAGACACATGGACATTGAAAGTACGCTGGTCATGAAGACCACACACCGTCGTTCAAACATTAACATGAGGCGGGAATTTAACGTGTTCGAGATTGCGAGGGGAAGTCTCGGAATTGAACGGGAGATTTCACTTTTTATCGAGATAGTACGTAAACTTCAGTACAACCATCTTAATCATCGATGTCAACTTGTACCTTAGGTGGCGCATCTAGTAGTAATTTGTAGGCCATTTTGAGGGTGAAATCTGATGTTTTTGGGCAATGTTGGGTTTTTGGGTCAAGGACAAAATTGTCTTGCTCGGCATATATACGGATTAGCTTGGACCCTACTATCACATGACTATGTTCGAATGTTAAAAAGACGATAACAGTCAGTTGCCGTGTCAGGCGTAGCTGCTCTATTTTCTTGTCCAGACAACTGACAGAAATGCGGGGCCAGTGAACAATTGCGATAAGGACTTCAGAAAATTCACAATTTTCATGGCAAACCACAACCGATCCAAACAAACAAAGCTGTCTTGGGTAGTTAAAGACCTACTAAAAACATCTATAGAGGTATTTTTTCTCAAAAAAATGATTTTTATGAATTTTGACGATATTATTTCACGGACAAATCGACTTAAAATTATGTCATTAAATTTCCGGGTTTTTTTCGACAATGACGAAAGTCTCCCAAATGTTAATGTACTCGAAGGAAAGAATGAACCTTCATCTACAAAAAATCTTGTGAACGTGATGTTGTTAATAATATCTTAAGAATTCGATGTACACCTATTGTTTCCAACAACTTCCATTTTTCACAACAGGAAAAGATGGTCGCCATCATTGCATACAACGTAAAAGCACAGGGCAAGGCACGCAAACATGGTATGACCTTGTGACCCCCATACGCGCCGCCCACCCACTGATCGGTCGAACCTGAGATGGCTTGCTTAATATTCATAAGTCATGCATTGCACGTTCGTATTTGATGAAATCGCCGAATGGAATAATGAAATTGATTATGGAATGAAATCGAACTATAAAAGGCGGCTTTGGCGTTCCATACATGACCATCCTCAAAACCATGGCGCTATAAACCAACTCAGCGCCAGCCATGCGCCTGACTAACCAGCGCGACTCCTAAGCGTACCACGAACTTACACAGCACTCTACATCAGGAAACAGTCGTCGGCGCGGCGCAGGGGAATCTGCCGTGCATGCAGTGCATTATGCGCAAGCGCGCCGTCACGACATTTGCATGAGGTCGAGGTCAGACGCCATTATCATGCAGTTTTGAACGTGAGCACAACAACGACAACCTAACCTAGGCAGAGGGGGTCTCCAGAATTGAACGGAAAATTTCACTTTTTTCCGGATCGTAAGTAAATTTAAGTACAACCATCTTAATCATCGATGTCTACTTGTACCTCAGGTGACATATCTAGTAATTTGGAGGCCGTTTTGAAGGTGAAATATGATGTTTTTTTGTTGGAAAATGTTGGTTTTTGGGACTATGTTGTCTAGGTCTCGGTATTAGCTTGGACCTAGACCCGTGAACGTGGCTATATACATAGCCACGCTTTAGTCTTAAGTAAAAACACTCTATTGTGATCCCCGGTTACTTAAATGAAGTGACCGTTCTAGCCGAATTTCGGCTACATTTGACAGAATATTTGCATACAAAAATGAGTTAGTACAAAAAATCAGCAGAATATTTTTTTTCGGCAGAATTATGAAGATGAAGAAAAATGAAAAAAGATTGGAAAGAAATATGGCACATTTGGTATGAAAACCTTCATGTTTTTGAAAGATCCTTGAAACAAACCCTTGCACAAATGGAACAGCAATATAAACTGGGTGATTTGGCAGACTTTCAAAGTGGTATTTAGCAGAATTTTACATGGTATTACGGTCATCTGCAATTTAGTCGGGTACCAACTGGTGATACTCCTACCATTTTGCGCATGCGGAGGTCAGGGTACCAGAGTGTCATGCCTGGCTTTGATTTTCTGATTATTTTGAGAATATTCAGTGATAAAGTTGTGCCGTACTTTTTAGGTCAAATTTCTTGGCAATGACAGATCCAACACTCGCGGAAATTCACAGGAAGCCCAACAAGTAAGTGATTCACCTATGGGCAAAATTATACGTGGTTATATGTAGCGGATCAAAAGATAGAATGCTGTCGCTTGTATTTACCCGACGGTCGCGCGTGGCGTTGTATACAACGCCACGATTACGGGTCTAGCTTGGACCTTACTATCGCCAGACCATGTCCAAATGTTAAAAAAGGCGATAAGTTGGGTCCAAGTTACTCGGACTAGTAGTGACGTACGTTTACAGAGCAGATTTGGAAAAAGTTCCATACTCGGATGTCAATTTATCTGCTGCCAAACATATTAATTGTCACCTCACCTTGTCATTTGAACCAAGAGAAATCCAGGAAGCTGTGTAAAGGTGAAAAAAATTTACTCAAAATGTGTTTTTAGAGCACATTTTGGATGCATACGTCGTGCAGAACTAACTTGAAGCAGCCGGTCAAAACTGATTGTGGTGGCTGAAAAGACAGCGGTACGTTATACACGTGACATCAACAACCATGACGTCGCATGAGCCTGCCAATGATAGTGCAATACGTCATTATGAATATTTATTTTCTCATGAATATTTAGTTTATTTCAATGGGTACTTCAAATACGTCCAAAGATTGATTATTGCAATAGCGATCGTGCGCGGCCTAGTGGTTAAGAGTCGCGTGTATCAAGCAAGCGTCAGAGGTTCGAATCCCGATGAAATAACTGACTGATTAATAAATAGAAATTAAGGAAAGGAGAGGGTGAGAGTAGAGGAGGGAAAGTGGAGGAATAACCATAAAAGATGTAACTTTTGGCGCTAGAAAATTAATTGAAAAAAAGTGACGTCCGAGTACGGAAATTTTTCCTCCAAATGTTAAAAAAGGCGATAAGTTGGGTCCAAGTTAGTCCGAGTAACTTTGACCCAACTTATCACCTTTTTTAACATTTGGACATGGACTAGTTACTCGGACTAGTACAGTCGTTTGACCGGTTCCGCAATCGCAAATCGTCTGAAGCGTCTTGTGGCGAAAAAACGCGCTTTCACAGGAAGCTACCTATCTATAAATATGCGCAAATTACTCACCTACTTCATGATATGAATAGTTTTCTGCGATCGTTTGAAAGAGAAATTTGCCAGGACATTTTGTAGAGGTCGGTGCTTTGACCGGTTCCGCAAATGTTTTCCGGTTTCGCAAACGGCGCCCTCTGTGAGACTGGAGTGAAAATATTCCTTGTTTACTGGCCAAATCTAGATCGTTTTTGCCCCCAAACCAGCCAAGAAAAGATTTGGATTATATTTCCCTGTGAATGAGCCAAGGTCTGCACATTATAATGCGTCCAAATTTACAAAATGTAACTCCATGAAGTTATGGTTCGTTGGATCTTAGTTTATGTTAATATAATTATTTTACTTGCTTCAATCTGTAATTTTTTCTCATCGTCTTCTCTCCACAGGTTTCTTCAGGCTTGCGAGCTACAGTGCCTAGGGCGCTTTTGAGGAATCCTTGGTTTCATTACCAGAAATGATAGAATAATAATAATAATAATCCAATTAAATGACTTTCTAGCTTTTTGTGCATTCTGTCAATCATCTTGCAATCACTAATATTTTTCTTTTTTGTTGTTGTCTTATTCTTATTTAGACACACTCTGACTTTGGATAGAACCAGACACAAACCTTGTACCGAATTGCTCCAGTTTTTTTTTTTCTCACATAAGCACAGACCAGCTATTTATGAATTTGAATTAATATTTTCTCCAGGATCATTTTAATTCCTATGACACTTAAGGAAGTGACTGCATGGCTGGATGAATTGGAACTGAATCATTGTCTGCAGGGGAGCACTGTTTATTAATATTATTTGTTTATTTAATTATTATTATTTATTTACTTTTGTTTATTCCCTCCCCCTTTTTTTTCATTTTACTTTTTTTGTGGGGGGTGGGGGAGTGTTTCAATTTGTTCAGGGTAAAAACACAATATGCTTAATTTTGTGTGCACCAACATCCAGTAGGGGGAACCTGGGGGCCGGGAGGGGAGGGGGAACAGGCCTCAGCAGGCCAGATACATACAGGCCACATACATATTGTTTCACATTCAAATTAAATTTCACAAACAAATTAAAACAAATTGTTAAAAATGTCATAAATCCTATGGCTGTTTCATAGCAATGGCAATTTCTAATTATAATGTCGTTGGAAAGTCGGAGGGTTCAGTTACTCCTCATACGTTGTTGCACATATTAACTTTGTACGTGTATCATGCTTGGGCAACTGTATTAGCAAACCTCATCTACCGTTCGGTGATGCTTTTAAAAGAAAATGTCAACACATTCATCATGTACATCCCGATAACCCTTTCAATATATTCACATGTGATACCAGCATGTGTGAAATGTAAATGTAATACAAAACTAAAGCACTCAAGAAGCTCCCCCTTTTAAATCCAAAATTATACCTGTCATATAAATAAATGGTGATGAATCACAGAAATAGACATGTTCTGTAGGTTTTTCATGCAAAGTAACATAGTTTTTAAAACACCTCACTTCTCTTTTACATGTACTGGTTAATAAAAATGTACGTAACACCTTTAAATTTATTGCCTTTATGGCACCTGCATGTCTGTTTAATAGTTATACACAAATAATTTAAGCACTCCGGAGTCCAGAAGCTAGCACTACAAAAAAGAACTTGTCACATAAATAAATTAATTCAAAGGAATGGTGATGAAGACACACAGCTACAAGTACTTTCACTAATATTCAACTTCTTCTTGACCTTCACAGGTAAAACTGAAAAAGATGTGCTGATGGCCTCTTATGGCCTATCAGGAGGCTGGCGTAATCTTCTTCTTTGTCTTTGGCATTGTCTGTATGAAACAGAAATTTTATCTAAATCATTTAGTTTATGACCAAGTTGAGACAAAAATGAGAAATGGTTTAGAGTATTTGACAAATTTTGTGCTCCAAGAAAACAATCAAAATTTGTGTCTCTGTACTGACGAGAGACTGGTCTTCATTATGAAATATTTCTTTTTGTTTTAAAGGGTAAAGAGTAAGGTTAGGACCCACCGAAAAAGGATAATTTTGAATTTACTAAATTACTGGGAATGTCCTTTGGGTTAGAAACACCACAAACACCACAAACCTCACCTCCTAGCCTGGGCTGACTCATGCACCCTGGATGTGGAGAGTTGTAACTCTAAAATGAATCCAAACCCCTGAGGCACAACCACTTCAACACCAAGCAAGTATGGGGTGAATTTTTTTAGAGCATAGGAACAAAGTTTAGTGGGAATTTTGCTCAATATACAAAGATTTTAGTATTTTAAATTTTGAAGTCCACATTTTTTTATCCAAAACCTACAGTGCTGTCCATGCTGTCCGGAAGCTGGACAGAAACAAAATCATCTTGTTTCAATTTCGTTTTCAATTTTGCACTGAACACCCAGAAATGATCATCAAATTCGACATTTTTAAACAAGGATTAATAGAAATTCTCAATTTCTTTGTAACTTGTAAGTTGTAAAAAAAAAAAAAGGATTCATGCCAAAATAAATAATGTGTGCCGCGCTAGGGGGCCGCCATCAACAATACTTGTCATCAATAGCAGCACTGGTTAATACAGTCACACCATGGCCAGTGTATTGTATAGGCAGTATGAATGCGTTTGCGGAACCGGCCAAACGACCAGCAGTTACTCTGGTGGGTATAGAAAAAAAATTCAAAGACTTCAAATCTTATATTTTTATGGTGGAATAATGAATAATTTCCGAACAATTTGCATCTATGGCCATGATTTAATTCCCCTGAACAATCGTGTAGCAGGCCGACAAACATGAAATCACGCGTCCGTGCGCGTTCCATTTCGGCAGTTCGTTAACGGCAAGTGACAGTCGTAGGGGATTTATTTTTAAATGCAAGTGAGTATCCTAAAACTAAAACCATTTTTGAAAAGTAGATTGAATAACCTTTCCATCGGTACCAAAGTTTAAGTCCTTGGCGTTTTCGTCTTCCTGAAAACGAGAGCTAGTTTTCCGAAATTGCGGAACCGGTCAAATTGCGGAACCGGTCAATTGACTGTAGTGACGTACGTTTACAGAGCAGATTTTGTGCCCAATTTCCGGACGCCGCCGTTTTCAAAGTTGCTTCGGGCTCAATTTCAAGACACTGAAATTGTTCAAACAAACATTATAAAGGAAATATTACCAGCATTTTATATGAATTTGAAGTTCATTTGGCAACGCTGTAACATGACGAAAATCGGGGGAAACATCGATGTGCGACGCGACGTTGACTCCAGCATACAGATACACGTGCTGTCCGCCAAAAACGTCCACAACAAATTACAGGCATGTTTAACATGGTGGCGCTCTTCACAATTAACGGTGTCAGTCCATCCTCGTTCTCTTCATTTCAAGCAGTACGCCCTCAATACTATAATACTATTGGAAAAAAATTGAAAATAAGGTTTGCCCTGGTACTAGGTTGTGCTGATTTCTAAATCTCCCATGATGCACTGCGAATTCCCAATTCCCAATTCTGTTTTCGTTGGAAATCGGAATCGAGTGGGAATCGTTATTCGGTTTCTAAATTTGCTTTCGAGTTGGGAAATTGGAATCGTTATTCGGTTTCCGTTTTGTTTTCGAGTTGGGAAATGGGAATCGTAATCTGTTGTCCATTTTGCTGTGAAGAATGGAAACTAACGGGTTTTCTTTTGTTTGGAAATGGGATATGTTACCAAAAACGAAAGTATAATTTCTGTTTCTCTTTTTAAAGTTTTTTATTATCCATGAACGAAAGGGAATTTTTTTTCTCTTTCAGCTTTTAGCTGTCAAAAAAGGTAAAGAAGAGATTTGTTTTTGAGGTTTTTGTTGTGAAACTGGAGTCTTCGACGCGTGGTCCCGACCGTTATTTGTATAGAGCGCCGTCTTTTGAAGCAAATTTAATAGGTTGAATTTTCGAGCTTATTTTTATTGTTTAATGATTTCTCTTGATATTTAGCAGATTTGTTTATATTTATCACGACCAATAAATAGACAACTTAACCAATTTATACTTAGTTATCGTCCAGAAAAGAAGCGAGTTGTTTTTGTTCCATGATTTACTTTTTGAAAAAAAAAGTTTACCGACCATTATTTGTACAGAGCGCCCTCTTTTTTATGTTTGACAAAAATTTATCAGACCACTATTTGTGAAGAGCGCCCTCTATTTTGCGCTGAACAGACTTTTTTCTCGATATGCAACGGGCGATATTTCTCGAGTTAATGTCCGCGCAAATGTGCATGATTTTCTCTCAGGAAAATGAAAGTTGACTTTATTAAATTTGCTTTACATATTTCTTGAGTTTAATGCAGACATTTTTGCTCCTCATTTCGCTCGTACCACGCCCCATGAGCGAACTCGAACTCGTTGACGAACTTGAAATTATTACTCTCAACTTGAAATTGTGGCCACTAATTTTGAAGTGCGTGCTCTTTTGACTTTGTTGGCTTTTTTTTGCGCTCACCAACTCGTGTTTTTGTATCATTTTATAATAAATCGCCGAGTGAATATTAATAAAATGCATTAAAAGAATGGCTTGTCATGGCATGTAGCAACTGATTGTCTACATGTAATAATTGTATGGGAACTAGTGTTACACACTAGCCTGGTTTCTATCCCTTCCTTCAACAACTTTCCAAGAAATCAGACTATTGCATTCAAATTCCCCCTCCAAAAGCTAAAATTACTTTAAAAGAAATGAATGAAACGGATATGTTTCAGTTTTCTTTTTGTTTAATCTTCATTTCATCATTGAATTAATATCTTCCAAAGGATGGCATGATACATGTACATTTGTATTCAGTTTCATGCAAATAAAATAAATATCTTTAAAGTTCGAAATAAAGTTAAGCTTGAGTTCAGTTTGCACCGTATCAGGAGTTAAAAAGTTGTTCACTCTATTTCATTCTGCACTACATGTAAATTTGGAAGAAAAAAACAGGTGCTTTGTTTTAAGAAAAGGTTTCTTAACAGAAAGCAGACTTCTTTTAATTTTTTTTGTTACAGAGTACGAAATATGGGTCTTCTAACTTTGAAATGACCTAATGAATTTGAGTACAATGATTTTCTATTGCTTAGACATGCAGGAGTAAATTTAACAGTTTGTTCAATAACTTCTTGATATTTTGAACTGTTACAAATTTACAATTAAAAAAGGTAAAATGAATCAGGATTGTTTTTGAGACAAAGTCTTAAATGCCTAGTTGCTGGGAAAAAATTCTGAGCTAAAATTGAAAAAACGCACAATGAAATGAAAGAATGTGTGACAACCTCTCTATAGTGGCCACTTTTCCATCTCCGTTCCATATATGGCCTCTTTGGAAAGGTTTCGATGTTAAACTCGACATCTAAATATCCCCATCCACCCTAATCACCCCCCCCCAAAAAAAAAACAACGTGTGAAAGCATTTAAACTACATTTTGGTGTGAAACTCTGATGTTTCCAACAAGGTGGTACAGGGCAAGTACAAAAAAGCAGAACCCAAACCCCCAAAATCATATTTATATTTACAAAATAGGTAGCACAAAACATAATGACTGGAAAGCCAATTTCATAGCTACTTTAAGATGACAAAATTACTGAAATTGCTCAATCCGTTCAAAGACTATCACCATTTAAACATGACCTTAAAACCTGTCTCGTCCAAAAAGTGATTTCAAGAATCGCCGTCACAATTGTCTTTATACATCACCAGCGATAAAACCTAAGTTTCATAGTTGAAAGTATTGAACAATGTCCTTTTTTAAGGTCTGTCTTGAAACAAAATTGGATTTTATAAATCATATTGCTTGCCTAACCAGGGTTAATAAAGATGCTGTGTACTACAGTTGTTGACAGTTGTTGAAACAAGAATTCTGGGTCATTTTCTTTGTTGTTCCAAACAGTCAAAACACACAATTAATTGCTGTTTTTAGACGAGACAGGTTTTAAGGGTCAATGTGCTTAAATGGTGATATTCTCTGAATGGATTGAGCAATTGCAGTAATTTTTCATCTAAAAGTAGCCTATGAAATTGGCTTTCCAGTCAGTATTATTTTTGGTGCTATATATTTTTTTAATATAAAATATATTTTTGGGGGTTTGGGCTCTGATTTTTTTTACTCACCCTGTGTGCAACCAGAAGCGGCCCAAACATTATTTTGGAAGTTCAAAAGTGTTGAAGTCGAATCCATCACAAGTCAATAAGCTGTTCAAATGAACTTAACGCAAGCATTCCTTTGTAATTGCAACTTCATCCCCTGTTATTTACAACTGGACTTGCGAAGGCCATTACTTATACCGAACTTGTGATAGACTTGACTAAAACACTGGTATGGAACCATGCATCGTTAGCACTACACGGCTTGTTGTTCATTGACTGGCACCATTCTCTTCCTTCTCTTTGTATAATACAAGGCCCTTGCTGATCAGGTCTGGAATTTCAACAGCCAACCAGGGCCCCAGCTGAAAATGGGAAAATGGAGAATAGATATTAAAAAGTTACAAGTCCAATTCGGTCAATTCACAATGAAGCGCGCCATCAAAGCTTCGCCATGGAGAGTAAATTTTTCAAGTTTACGGTCGATAAAACACGGCCCGTGTATGTATATGCATGAGGTTAAGTAAAGAAGAAAGTCAAACTTCATGCAAATTTATTCAACTCACCCCTAACGCCATAGCATGGCCGATCCCAAACTTTGGGACATTCTTAGCCCAGAGGGGTTTAAAGTGATACGTCAGACAAATTTTCCCCCCTCTGTACATCTTGGCTGTTTTACCATCCAGCTCTGGAATGACGATTTCTGGAGCGGTTTGTGGATACGTCACCGAAATCTACAAAAAGTGAAGTTTGAGGTCAAAGGTCATAAGTCAAACAACCAATCAAATGTCTTATTACAAATCATCATAAGGTTTTTATCAGTCATAGCTATTGTACATTAAACTTGAAATGTTTAACTGGTTTCTGCACAACGGAGGATTTCGGAGGAAAGTTCAAGAATTTTCCTACCATAGTGCAAGAATCTAAGTTCCTCTCAAGCAAGTTTGAGAAAAATGACTTAAAAAAAAATAATAATAGTTTCATCTCTTGGCTTTTTGAAGAATGGATGTGGCCTTAATTTCAAGATGGTGGATTTTCTAAAATTTACTCTACCATTTTCTTGACTCTTTTCCTGAGACTTTTGTGGCCAAGGTACAAGACAAATTGAAAATGTATGATTAAATGAAACACGAGGAAAAATGAAAGCAGGCAAGGACGATAAACTGGTTTATTTTTTGACTTGGCCTAATGAATCAACATTGGGATTTAACTTGATGATGATTCTGTGTTTGCCAGTGCCATCTCTCTGGGATCTAGCCCCCTCAAAAGCTTACCACTGTTCACACTCTTTGCATTTTCCAAAATGAAAGTACTTTCAAAACCATTTCTTTATTATTATCAATAGTTTGTCAAGTCGGAACTTAATGACAACAAGAATTCAAAGTTACTTCAATTCCATTTTCTTACTCAATATTAAATGCAAGGTTTTATTAAACAGATTATAAATGGATTGACTGACCTGGGTGTCATCTTCATTGTTTATTGTGTACATGCACCATCACCTGAAAGAGACAATGATTTCATGCAAGTACTTTATATAAGTGTCCACGAAAAAAAAGGGAATCTCTTAAAGAAAGAGCAAAGGAAAGCTGAATTTGGTGGCACTTGTCTGAAAGTAATTGACAAATTTGGGTTTGTAAAAATTTGCAAGATTGAGGATGATTTTCTTTTTATACTCACTTTTAATTAAAAAGAAAGGAAAAGCCTCAACATAGTTTTTTTTTAAAATCATTTCTGGATTGATGCTGCAGAAAGAGTATGCAGTTGCCCAAGATTTTCTCACCAAATATAAAAAGATCTCATCACAGCCAACAGCAAAGTATTCTGAGTGCCAGCTGCCAACTTGCATTTTTTTTGGGGGGGGGGGCTGTTAAAAATGTAACTTTTCTAGTTGTGAAAACATGTGCTATATTAGGGCTTCAAAGATAGATGAATTTTAAGAAGTGCAATGCACATACATGTAAGGGTGAGGCTGTGTAGTGATATAGTTAATGTTGTGACATTGGTTTGCATTCAGGCTGGGTGGCCTTTCAAAAGAAAGCAACAAAATATATTAGTAGCGAGT
The DNA here is from genome assembly GCA_029964075.1 of Patiria pectinifera. Lineage (NCBI taxonomy): Eukaryota > Metazoa > Echinodermata > Asteroidea > Valvatida > Asterinidae > Patiria > Patiria pectinifera. The sequence continues at coordinate 28,836,269 of CM057150.1, forward strand.
CTGTAAAATGGCCCACTTTTATGAACAGGACTGCCAGCGCGTATTTCTGTGTAAATTGCTCTATTTTGCAATCCAGCAAAGACATCAGTTTTAAAAATCGCGATGGGCTTCTGGACGGTACTTTTAGGGGTGATCATCTTTGGATATAAATTTCTCACCAAAGTCATCGGATTACCACAACAAAATTGAACACAAATTGAAACATCAAATCATTATTTAATGATTTGATGTGTCTTAAACACCTTGGAGAGCTGTGAGTATTTTCACCTGAATTCTGGAAGTGGGGGTATCTATCACTGGGGTCTATGGCAGTTTATTTAAGTAGTCTGCAACCTGATGGTGTACGTGTACATGTACACGTATGCAAGTACAAAATTAACCTAACTCAGGTCCAAGATACAAACTCAAGTGTCGAGTAAACATGTCAGCAAACCAACAAGATAATGAACTGTACATGACTCAGATCATGGATCCGCCCACTCTAAAGGTTACGACTATTCACACTCATTGCATCAAAGTGGAAAACCTCTCACAATTTTTTTTTTCAAATTCTCTTTATTAAAGTGAATGGACTCCTCAATTCCTTCAAGGATATCTGAGGTCATACCTGGGAATAAACAGGAATCGAACCACGGGCCGATAGACAAGAAAACAAGCAGTAGGATCTGAACCAAAGACTCCTCAATTCCTTCAAAGATAGGAATCAAACCAGGGTCAATAGAAAAGAAAACAAGCAGTAGGATCTGAAGCAAAGATTCACCAGATTCAAACCAGACAGCCCTAACATGAAGCTTCCAAGACATTAAGTGCATGTAGGATCACTAGTCATCAAATCTAGCTGATGCAGTGATTATTGCCAGAACATGGTCACTTGCACATTGGTCTTCATTTACACTTGACACAAAATTATCCAAAGAGCAAAAACAAGTCTGAATTTGGTGGCATTAGTTTGTCTAAAAGTGAAACACAAAGTACATGTATGTGTGTTTGGAAAAATGTAATAGAGTCAGTTTCTTTTAAGGCAAATACTCAATACATGTATATTTTGGGGTTTTGGGCGTTGAAAATTTGCCAGTTTTGAATCAAAAGAGTACAAAGAGTATACAACTGTAAAAGATTATTTCACCAAATATGAAAAGACCAATTAACTTATCTCAGGTCCAAGATACAAACTCAAGTGTAGAGTAAACATGTCAGCAAACAAACAAGATAATGAACTGTACATGTCTGTTGCATCCAGCACTTGTCCCCCAAACTCCCCAAGCTCTCTATATAAACCATGTCACGTTACTTGATGATGATTCTGTGTTTGCCAGTGCCATCTCTCTGGGATCCGCCCCCTCAAAAGCTTACCACTGTTCACATTCTTTGCATTTTCCAAATGAAAGCACTTTCAAACCCATTTTGTTATTATTATCAATAGTTTGTCAAGTCAGAACTTAATGACAACAAGAATTCAAAGTTACTTCAATTCCATTTTCTTACTCAATATTAAATGCAAGGTTTTATTAAACAGATTATAAATGGATTGACTGACCTGGGTGTCATCTTCATTGTTTATTGTGTACATGCACCATCACCTGATGAAAGAGACAATTAGATAAAACAAAAAGTAAGAGTCATTTCATGTAAGTACTTTATACAAGCTAGTATCCAAGAAAAAAAATGAACTCTTAATAAACGAGCAAAGGAAATCTGAATTTGATGGCACTTGTCTGAAAGTAATTTGCAAATAATTTGGGTTTGTAAAAATTTGCTAGATTCAGGATGATGTTCTTCTTATACTCAATTTTAATTAGAAAGAAAGGAAAACGTACCACAACATAGGGTTTAAAAAAATCATTTCTGGATTGATGCTGCAAAAAGAGTAGGCCTATGCAGTTGCCCAAGATTTTTCTCACCAAATATGAAAAGACAAATATACAAAGATCTCATCACAGCCAACAGCAAACTATTCTGAGTGACCAGCTGGCAACTTGCATTTTTTTTGGGGGGGGGGGGGGTTGAAAATGGAGTTCAAAATGCAACTTTTCTAGTTGTGAAAACATGTGCTATATTAGGGCTTAAATGAATTTAAAGAAGTGCAATGCACATACATGTAAGGGTGAGGCTGTGTAGTGATATAGTTAATGTTGTGACATTGGTTTGCATTCAGGCTGGGTGGCCTTTCAAATGAAAGCAACAATATGTATTAGTGGCGAGTCTGTAAAGTGGCCCAAAATGTAGTTGCAGTGAGCCAGTTAATTGGCTAAAAATTGCAAAACACATGCCCTGTTACTGTGGCAATGGTCCTGGTACGGATTCTAAAAGACTTTGGTTATTTACTCCCAAGTCCAATCAAGTTGAAACAATCAAGTTTTGATCGTGGACACTCATAGGAACAGGATGAAAGATTGACATGAAACAACTCTTCAGACAGGTCGGCAATTTTACAAATAAAAATTCTGACTGAAGCTGGTTAGTGAGCTAGGTCCAAGGAATTCACACCGTCTATAGAAACCCAAACTTGCTCATTGGGACTTTTTCACAAACAGAACAAAAGAGAGATTAAATGAGTCCATTATGTCACAGAATGGAAGGAACAAGTATGCACAGGTACATGTATTAACACCTCATTTGATGAAACAAGTTTGGAATGACATGTACAATGCACATATGTATGGACACTGATAAATAGTAAATAGTAAATAGGCCCAAAATTGCCTACGCCGGCCAAATCATGATTTGCACGCCCTAAAATTGCTGCATATAGGCATCATATAGGCAACAGTTTCAAAATGGCGATGGGCTTCCGGACTATACTTTTGGGGGTGATCATCTTTGGATGGAAATTTCTCACAAAAGTCAACGTATTACCAAAACAAAATTGAACACAAATTGAAAGATGATGAAATCAGTTTTAATTTGATGTGTCTTAAACACCTTGGAGAGTTGTGAGTATTTTCCCCTTAATTTTGGAAGTGGGGGTATCTATCACTGGGGTCTATGGCAGTTTATTCAAGTAGTCTGCAACCTGATGGTGTACGTGTACATGTACACGTATGAAAGTACAAAATTAAGCTAACTCAGGTCCAAGATACAAAATCAAGTGTAGAGTAAACATGTCAGCAAACAAACAAGATAATGAACTGTACATGACTCAGATCTGGGATCTGCCCCCTCTAAAGGTTACGACTGTTCACACTTGTTGCATCAAAAAGGAAAACCTCTAACAATTTCTAACAAAATTGTCTTTCAGTGATTTGACTCCTCAATTCCTTCAAGGATAACTGAGGTCACACCTGGGAATAAACAGGAATCGAACCAGGGTCAATAGAAAAGAAAACATGCAGTAGGATCTGAACCAAAGACTCCTCAATTCCTTCAAGGATAACTGAGGTCACACCTGGGAATAAACAGGAATCAAACCAGGGGTCAATAGAAAAGAAAACAAGCAGTAGCATCTGAGCCAAAGACTCCTCAATTCCTTCAAGGATAACTGAGGTCACACCTGGAAATTAACAGGAATCAAACCAGGGGTCAATAGAAAAGAAAACGAGCAGTAGCATCTGAACCAAAGACTCCTCAATTCCTTCAATGATAACTGAGGTCACACCTGGGAATTAACAGGAATCGAACCAGGGGTCAATAGCAAGGCAAACAAGCAGTAGGATCTGAAGCAAAGATTCACCAGATTCAAACCAGACAGCCCTAACATGAAGCTTCCAAGACATTAAGTGCATGTAGGATCACTAGTCATCAAATCTAGCTGATGCAGTGATTATTTCCAGACAACTTTCATTCTTACTTGACTTGAGACGTTTACCAGCCGTCATCTTCTTGACTCCTCATCGTCTCTCAGCCAACATTCTCTCATGATCTTCCTTCAATCTCTTCCTGATGCCATAGAACCCAGGATGAATCCTGCCAAGAACCTGACCATGTTCCTTGAGTTGTCTCATCTTGTTGTCAAGGGAATTTGAGGTGATGCCCTTCACACCCTGGAAACAAGCCAGAGAAGATGACACTTTTATGTTACCATCGTTACAGCATTCTAAAACATATGCATTAATAGATACACTGTTTCAACATTATGTTGGTTCCCTTCATCTAAAACTCTGCACTTTTCACACTCCCACAAAGGTTTGTGTAGATTGAGGACTTCCCACTGTCCTTCTGATGGCTTTTGTTTGGGTAACTTTTGGCAACTCCTCTCATTTGATTTGTGATGGTTTCCAACTGAGGACATAGTATCCTCTTATGTACAGTCAATTCTGTTGTTCATTGTCCTCAGTGTACACCATTGCACCCAAATGTACTTCCCCCAGTAAGCACGTATATTTTTTATTTGCAGGGACAATTTTAACACAAAGTTGAAACTTTTTGGGTTGGTCAAAATGATAACTCAAATAAAGATCAGTATTTTACCGGTATAGCACAAGATAAAAGAAACTTTTCGTGTGTGAAATATATGAAAGATTTGAGGAAAATATTTCTACAGCTTATTTTATTTGATGGTTGACAAAAAGAGAGAATTAGATGGATGCTGAGGTGCATGCCATTGCAATTTAACAAAGTGCAGCATGTAAATGTAGATAGAATGCATGAACCTATCTCAGGTCCAAAACTCAAGTGTCAAGTAAATATGTACACAGATAAGCAGATATTCAGATTGTTCGTGTGTGACGTACATGTACATGTATGCAGCAAAACAAAACTCCCAAGCTCTATATTTAAACCATGTCACGTGACTTGATGACGATGCTGTGTTTGTCCAGCGCCATCTTTACCAGATCCACCCCATCAAAAGCCTCAACTGTTTTTGCTGTCTAATTAGAAAACTTTCTTTTTAAGAGATTTGGTGTGAATTTAAAAGAGGTAAGAAAATATTGTCAGTTATTTTGAATGAGGTTAATTTAAATGCTTGCTCACCGGTACAAGTGTAGGAATCACAGTTTGCCTTAAACAACAAAATGTGAAGAGTGCATACAGTAGTAATGTTTCAACAAAACCTATATTTAGTAATAACAAGAGTGGGCACAAACTATCACAGCTCTTCAAAGAATAGAGCTCTTCAAAATTTGACAGGAATTCTAAAAAACAATATACATGTAGATATATTTGATGTCTTGTTCAAAAGTGGATTCATGTAACTACACAAATTTGAAACTCACATGGACAGTGCAGTATTAATGTATATCAAATACGTTATCTCTGTATTATAACCATTCCAATTTCTCTTTACATACTTTTTGTATACAGATAAAATGGCTACAGCTCTAAAGACGATCAGCTCGCTCGAGTGTGACATATGTCACGACAGATATAAACAGCCTAAGATGTTAGATTGTCAGCACAGCTTTTGTGCAGAATGTCTGGAGCGATACTACACTAGCAGGCATGGAGGGCAACCTATGATTCCTTGCCCTTTGTGTCGAAGGGAGACATGCATTCAAGGCCTGAAAACAAATTTCCATTTGATGGGAATAGTTGAGGAGGTCACACTCCAAGAAAAGGCGGCTAGATCAGTGAAACAAACACCAGAAGAATATGAGTCTAAATGCCAGAAACACAAGGGTGAAGTGAAATGGTTTTACTGTGAGACATGTGAAGTGTTAATCTGCAGAGTTTGTACTGTAAAAGACCACTGTAAACCAGACCACCACTACATTGAGTTCGGAGAGGCTTCTCGTAAATACAAACAGTCACTGAAAGATATGTTTCCAGATTTCACCACAGATATCAAAAGACTTGAACAAGCTTTGGCCACTTTATCACAAGATGAGCAGAGGTTTGAACAGAACGTCACAAAGACTGTGAAAGCTGTGCAAGACAAAGCGGATAAAATAAGAGCAGAGATAACAACTCAAGAGACAAAGATGATTGAAGAAATCAAACAACTTCAGCAGGATCGCAACAGAACATATGATGAGTATCAGTCAACACTGACAACGATGCTTGAAAGTAAAGAACATTGCTTCGGTACAGCTCAGGATGTCATAAACACTGCATCTGACAGTGATTTGCTTTCTCTCTATCCTATCATCAGCAAAGACTTGAAATCTCTCAAGAGTCAAAATCCTCCCCATATTGATCCCAATCTTTCGTATCTGAACTTCATCCCGGGTCATCAGAGAACTGGTGACATCAATCTGGGCAAGCTGGAGGAGGAACCAGTCAAATGGGAGATGTGTCATACGTTTTGTAAAGCTAAAAGGGGACTTCTTCGAGTTAAAGAGTTCATTGGGGCTCGAGGTATCACTGCTACTCAACCTGGTGAGATTGCTGTGGCAGACTATGAAAACAACCGAGTGGTCATCTGCAGCAATGAGGGACAACACAAGGGAACCATTCCCGTACAATGTAAGTTTCTTTCGTGCACATGTTCATCAACACGAATTTTCATAATTGTGTGGAAATTATAAATAAGTCTTCCATGTGCCCATGCAGATCTGACAACTGAGAATGAAAAGTAATTAACTACTGGCAAGGAATTGATGTGCTGGCAGTGCTCTCTAACAAATTTGACTTTGTTCTCCTGACAAAACTTCAATTTTTTTTTTCTTTACGAGTAGGCCTATGTTGAAAAAAAATCACACACTGACACACACATACACAAAAAAACCTACAACAAAACTTCTATTTATTTCATTACTGATTTCAGTTTATTTGGAAGAAGAACTGTTTTTATTTTTGGGTCTGTAAACTTTAGAAAAGTGTGAAGTTGCTTTGCAAACAAACCAATTCCGTGTGAGTAGAATGTTCTATTCAGTAAACAAAACACCAGAAATGAACCTGTTTTGGGGAGAGAGTTTTTAGTGAATTTTTGGTTTGGTAGTTTTTAAACCAAATTTTCGCATTTTTATAACGTGATTTTTATTAATTATGAACGGAACTATGTTTTCTCATTCCAATGGCACTTGGAAATTACCTACTTATCACGTGAATAAAGAAATGTGATTCCGGAAGGTTTTAAAGCTAGTGCGAATCGCGTTCTGATCACTATATATTCACTTGACCAAATGACATGTTTTTTAAGTTATATGGTGGTGACAAAAGGAGATCATTTCGCTTTTGAAGCACCAATACTTCTGGTTTTACAGTTTCCACGAATATTCGGAGATTATAACGTTGTTATTATCTATTCATTAGGCAAAAAAAATAAGTCGGTCTCTGGTCAGCGCGCGCGTCGATTTTGATCATGTGCGTCAATCTTTTTTCCAAAATGTTCCACGGTAGCTCCAACAGCGCCCTCTACTGCCGCACCTCCTCAATTTTTTACCAAAGAGCACCAAGGAATGGGAAATTGCACCAAGGCAAATTATGGAGGACACCAGTGTACATGAGGACACCAAAAAAAGCAAAATAGTACCTTGTCTGTACAACGCAAGCTTGAAGAAAAAAAAAAGCCGCATCCCCGCGTCAATTCCAGAACTTTGGTCTGACCAGAGACCGAATATTTTTTTTTTTTGCCTTACCTAGACTAGTTAACACTGTATTTGACGTCAGTATTTGGTGTATATAGCAAGTAATTTTTTTTTGTAACTAAAACACCAATAGATTTGGTTCTTTATTTGCCAGTAATTCATTAGTGATCTTCATGTTATTGCCTTTAGTTATTTATTAATAGTGTACGCAAAAGGTTATTATGTCGTTTTTTGAAGGCTAATGGATTTGGTTGTACAGTTACTAGTAATTCATTAGTCATCTTCACGTTATTGTGTCTTGTTATTTACCTAGGCATCTTACTGCCTTTCATAACGTAATGATCTAGAGTGTGTAAAAGGTTATTTTTCATTTTTTAAAGACCAATAGAATAGGTTGTACAGTTACCAGTAATTCACTAGTGATCTTCACGTTATTGTATCTTGTTATTTACCTATTAGGCATCTTACTGCTCTACATATCGTCAGTATTTAGCGTGAGTAAAAGGTTATTATGTCGGTTTTTTTTAGTAGATTTAGTTGTACAGTTACCAGTAATTCATTAGTGATCTTAACGTTAGGCCCCCGCCAAAAAAATAATCGGTCTCTGGTCAGACCGAAATTCCGGATTTGATGCGGCAACTCATTTTTTTTGGGGGGGGGGGGTTGGTGGCTTTTTTTTTAAAGTTTGAATTGTAAAGACAAGGTGTCCTCATTATACAAATGTACATTAGTGTCCTCCATAATTTGCCTTGGTGTCCTCCATAATTTGCCTTGGTGCCCTTCATCATTTGCCTTGGTGCAATTTCCCAATTCCTTGGTGCCCCTTTGAACAAACATTTGAGGAGGTGCGGCAATAGAGGGCACTGTTGTAGCTTCCATGTAAATTTGAAGAAAAAAAAAAGGTTGATGCGCATGATTAAAATCGACGCGCGCGCTGACCAGAGACAGATATTTTTTTATTTTGGCCTTACTAAGCATCTTACTGCCCCACATAACGTAAGTATTTAGTGTGTGTAAAAGGTGGTTATGTCGTTTTTTTAAAGACCAATAGATTAGGTTGTACAGTTACCAGTGATTATCTTTACATTATTGTGTCTTGTTATTTACAATGTACCTAGGCATCTTACTGCCCTACATAACGTTATCATCTTCAGCCTGTCTGAAAAAAATATGAAATTTCAAAATAAGTCATTCTTACTTGGCATAATTTTAAAGAACAAAGACTGGGCTTTCCAATAGTGTTTGTTTGATCTTATTTTCTTTCGTCAATTCAGAGATATAATCAATTTAGTGTGATACACCAAAATCGATTTTGTGCCCCTTTTATGCATGGGCAGAGTTGTTTCGAGTACTGTACCATGCCGTCTTGAAGCTCACAAAAGATTGCAACTTGGCTAAAGAAACAAACTCGATTTTTGTGTTCCGCAGTAAACTGGAATTATCTATGGATTGACAAAAGCAAATGAGACAAAACAAAAAGTATTGGAAAGCCTGGTCTTTTTCATTAATGTGATTATCAAAACGACTTACTTATGTTGAGATTTAATATTGAAAAAAAAAATCAATTTCGATTGTACCATTTTTTTTTGGCAGGCTGTAGTGTGTGTAAAAGGTTATTTTTTCGTTGTTAAAGACCAATGGACTGTTAATTAATTAATTTACTTAATTTACGAGGTGGGCGTGGTAAACCTTGGTGAAGCAATTGTGCCACTTTTTGGCCATGAACGATATGTTTTGCGTAATAGCGGTATGTTTTAGGATGTTTTTATGTAGAGAATGTTATAATATTTAGGTATTCAAAGTCTCAATGAAACAAATTTGCCAAAAAAAAAGCAAATAAAATATTTTTTAAGTGCAAACTGTGAGTTTAAAAATTATTTGAATAATAACCAATATTAATTGAGTTTCAGCAACCGCATCACCGAACCTTGGAAATTGCTAACATATAACTAAACTTAATTCACGCCACATTGGTTACGTGTCATGACATCAGCAGGTATCAAATTACAAGAAATTGTATTTTAAAAAGTTACCGTTTTGTTTTATTCATAACTCCTGAACAAAGCCAAAAATCTTGTTCACATTTTGTGATCTGATGGACCATCCGTTGATGAACCATGGTTTTTTTCCCTGTGTAAACGTGAAGTTGCCTGACCTTCTGGGGTTGACAGTCAAATTAAAGTTAGGTGAATTCAAAATACTAACAGTAGCATGAGTTTTAAAAATGGATTTACTCTGAAACGGGTCAAGGTTTGAAGAAAAAACATGCACTGTTATAGAAAGACGTGACAGAAATGGTGACATCATACAATGACACCACCATATCAAATCAAAAGTGATCTAAAGGAACACTAGGCCTACATCTTGGAAAGCACCCAAGTAGGGCTACAAAAAAGTAGGGCATTTAAAAATAGGATATAAACGTCTACACAACCATCCTTGACAAATTGGCGATTTTTGTTATTCTTGCAAGAACAAACTTTGGGGGTCAAAATTTTGACCCTCTAAAATGCGTCATTTTCTGTCAATTCAACTCACAGATTTAAACGATATTTGGTGTGATGATTGGCCTGTATGAGAAATCCTCAAAATTGATTTTTTTTTTGTAGTTTGGCTTGCTAGATTCTTAGATACAGGTCAACAAATGTTTGACAAATTAGCATGACCTCTGAACTTTCAATACTTGTATCTCCAGCACCTACAAAGCCAAGTTGTTAATCATATTTAATGCTCTTTGAATGGCCTTTATTTCGTAAAATAAAACCAGAATTGTACCATGAAGCGCAGAGAAAATGCGTAATGAAATTACTTTTGACCTTGAATTACGAAAAAAAAAAAATGCTTCAAATTTCATATTTTTATTTAGTTGTTAGTTTATGATGTAAGCAACAATCTTAGAATTTTTTGTGATGGGCCCTCTTAAAGTTTACAAGAACTAAGTTGTTATTATACAGTTTTCAATTATTTGTTGTCTAAAAATGGGGTCTATATTGTTCAATGCTTCATTTGAAAATTAAACAAAATTTTTATCGCTAAAGAAATAGCAGCACAGTTAAATATAAGACCAATATATTTTGATGTTTGAACAATTAGAATAGCCAGAGAGTGCATCAACTTTATAAAAGACTTTGCAAAACTGTATCACCAAGACATTGCAGTTATTCACAATTATACATGTATGGTGGTTGAAGACTGCACAAAGTTCATGTATAGGCCTATTAATTTTACATGACCGGGCTTTAAGGCACGCCATGTATTCATTATTATAGGTCGGTTATCATAGGTATTTATATTTCATGGGGACTCAGAATAGTGACAGTGCATTTATATACTGTGCATATGTTACATTTGAGTTCTTCTTTACCCACAGATCCACTGGCAGTTGCAGCCAACCTCAATCCCGAGCAACGCTTGCTTGTGTTGGAAGAGGGAAGCAAGTTTGTCAAGGTGTTCAACATGAAGGACAACACTCTTGTAAAGCAGTTTCCAATGGTGCTCAAGCATCAGGTAGACAAGACAGAAATGAACCTATCGAGTCTAGCAGTAACAAAGAATAGCATCTTTGTAGGCGACACCGACAATATGGTGTGGACTGAACACAGACCCACTGATGGTGAAATCCTACACACCATACCAGTGCAGACTCCACCTTACTTCCTGGCTGTTGATGACGACACTGATAGAGTTGTGGTCAGTGGAGGTAACACAAAGAAAGTGGATGTTGGTAATAGCAAAGGTAAAACAATCTGGACCATTAATCCAACCATTAATGGTGAGCCAGTGGGGTACTGCAGTGGTGTATGCTGTGACAGCTCAGGCATTTACCTTGCAGTGCACCAAGGTGATGATGACACTGGTCATATTCACCACTATGACCTAGATGGCAGGTTTCTTGATTGCCTGGCTCAGGGTCTGTATTACCCATGTGGAATGACATTCACATCGGATGGCCAGCTGGCAGTGGCAGACATCTTCTCAATCAAGATGTATCACAAGGTGTGATGTCATTCAACATGACATTGAATAGTAATCATCATCATCCCAACAGCAAATGTTGAGGATGAAATTGTCCACTCATTACAGCAACAATCAACATTCACGTCCCACTCATATCACATCTCTCCTCAAAAAGCCAAACTGCCAGATCCCTCTGATGTGAACCATTTTACCATACAAATTCTTAAATAAACAGTGCATCAATTACATTATGTTACTATACAAAGCTTTATATAAACAGTGTTTTGACTACAGTTACATTTGATTTAATTTCATTTGGGGATAATAAATTTTAATCTTACATGCATGATGACTGGAATCTATTTTTTGTCTAAATTAAATGGTATATTTGAAAGGAGAGGGGGTTTAGTGGGTGTTGAGGTGTTTGAATGTAATGACCCCCGCCTCCTCAACCCAACACCCCTCCCTCACCCAGTACATGGATTGCCATCAATCTATCCAATACTTACCAACTTTGTGTGGTGTTTATGAAACCCCGGCTTTGTTGTGGCTTCCGTTTTATCTCTGGCACTAGATTCCTAAGAATCCTACCACATTCAAACTCAGTGAAAATGCACCAACCATCCATTGGCCTTGTGTGACAGGATTTGGTGTCTCTGAAGAAGAAAATGGACCAAAATTGTACTGGAGTTACATCAGGGGACAAAAATCATGAAGCCAGAAGCCAAAGCCAGGGACTTAGCCAAGATTTCATAAACACAGTTAAGATTCTTAAATTGTTGATGAAGGAAGTTGGTGTATATATTCTGCTATCTTTTACAACAAAGATTTGAGTAATGTTTAGGATCTTTTCATTCTTGATATTCAACATTCTGCATTACTCAGTTAAAATACGCGCATATTAGTGTTCAAGATAAGCCTTTATTCACTCAGTTGATTTTGTGTTACTTTTTTGCAGTTTCATGTACAGATTTAATTAATAAAATGCTGCCTTTCAAGTCAATTGACTTGTCCAAATGCATCCTAAAATGAGCGACAAAGCTCATTCTATTAAATGTGGTTTCAGATCTTCATTCACAGAATAAAGAATTGTGTTGACAGCATATCGAATCCTTTGTGGTCAAAACGACCCCATGTAAACTGGCCAAAGCAAACAGCCAGATGACCTTGGACACAGAGAGATAGGAGCTCCCGGGCTCTGTGTATACAGTAGCACTGCCTAGCACGTGTACAATAAACAGACTCTACGCGCTGAGCCATATGAGCAACGGCAAATTTTATTGGCGTTTAGATGTACAATTCTTTAGTAAATGAATACACGCGAGCCTAAACCTTTACCAATCACAATAAGGGTTATATTGTTGGAAAGCTGACGAGACGAAGAAAAATGACTCCAGAGATCTAAGCTCCCAGGTGGCACTTTTTAACGTTATGATGATGTTAATGGACCAGTTCTTGGCTGAACACATGGTTTACACACAAAACAGGGAGATTTTTTACTGAAAATGCAGCGTTTAACATCAGTTCGCGAGTGAAACTCAGTGTTTTATTCAGTCTTTCTTTCATTTTCTGAAAGAGTATATTGTTAGGGTCACACTGTAGTATACCCTAGGTATACCCTGTCGAATAATGGAGTGGTGTCGACAGATGTGAAAAAGGCCCGTTTTTAATGATTTTTTCGCTGCGTTCTCTCATAGAGGTTGCACATAAAAATTCATATGTGTTCATGCGGTTTATATCTAACCTCATCCGAGGCTTTTTATTAGCCAAAGCTGGAGACAAAACCACGATTTCGCAAACTTCCAGAGATTCTGAAATTTGTTCCTAATAGAATCTACATGTAATCCATTATATTGTACTTTTAATAGAACTTTTGAGACAGTTTTACAAGCACTTCATCCTTGAGATCGATGTAACCATGCTAAAAGTATTTTGTGAAATAATATCGCTTAAATTCATTTTAAGCATACGCTTTACAATGTACTCAGATTACTGTTCAATATAAGCCTTTAATTACTCAGTTTTTATATTAGGCCGAACAAAAAAAATGGTGTGTTTACGGTAACCCGACCGACCTGGATTTTTTTCGGCCAAATTGCCGACCTCAAACTTTTTATTGCCATTTTGAAGGTTGATAATTGACAAATTTCAAACATTTCAAGTACTTTTAATTATTTGCCACGAACAAAAAAACATTTTCCACACTTGAATCTGACCATGATTTGACACAAACATACCTGTGTTAAACGTGCGAAAATCGCGACGATCTCAAAACTTGAACTCTCAAACTACGAAGTACGATTATTTTTGCACAAACGCATCGGGGTACGCCTGGCTGGCCGACGGACGGCATGGTTCTCCTCACATACAAACGTGCGTACTGCGTATCTGCCCGATACGCTGGAATTGCGGCCGGCCCGATACGCCGACAAAAAAATGCCGATCACATTTTTTAGCCCCTGATACGCACAATATAATTATCATACACGTCATTAAAATGCACAATATGATCGTTACATACGCTATTATTTCAAAATCTTGACCAAAATCCTGTTTTTCCGATGCATGTGTGATCAAAATGCACACATCGACCATCAGCAGCACCCAGCTAACATACAGCATGGTGCACTGGTTCCCCTCGCCAGCTAACGGAATCAATGCTATGATGAAGGACCGGAACCAGTGACTACTGCCTCTCTCCGGTCCATACTTCGTATCATACAGCATGATGATGTAGTGGGCCGAAGTTGGATCGTAAAAAATATTACCAAACAAACATCGCTGGAGAAAGAGAATTTCTGCGAATTAATTCACAGAACGTGATCTTTACTTTCTGTGTATGTGTTTTCCATTAAAATGACGAGATTGCAAAGCTCGAACTTGTGGCGAAACATCGTAGCGTGTTTCTGCAGTAGTGCAAGATTTTCGGCCACGTGGGCCGTGAGCACGGCGCGATGTTCGGCCAGCCAGGCGGAATGTTGGTGGTGCCAGCGGCCGTGATGTATGTTAAGTATAAAGTGGAATCACCGACCTCAAATATATTTTTAATTAGGTGAGGCAAGTTTTAATCACTTCTGATAGCCAGTCTTGATAATTTTCGTGGCGCAAATGAAAATAATCCAGGCACAAAATAAACATGATTCCTTGCTCTATGATTAGTACGAATGATGCTCCATTAATCAGCACCCCAAAAAATTGGCGAAATAATTTTTCGACCTACTGACGCTATTTTGAAAGGCATGTAATCGGAAGCAAACGTTGTTTTTTTCTCCACCTTAATTTCTTAATTTGAAACTTACATGTAAATGTGATGCATACTTTCTAGTTAGGAAGCAATGAAACACAGGTTGTGAAATGTTAATTTTTTTTAAGTTAACAATTTTGATTTTTTTTCTTTAATTACAAAAATATTAATAACCTACAAGATCTCCTCTGAATTTCAAGGACAAATCCTAAGATAAAGACCCCCAGATTTGCTCTAAAATGCACCAGAGAGCTTCTAAAGTTCAAACATTTTCGGGTTGTTGAATCACAGCAAATCTTCCCCCACATGTTTGAAAAAATCCTGGGGAGAACCATGGCCGACGAAACAAATTAATTTGGATTGAAATGTATCGATTGAATATCTTCAATGCTTTAATAGTGGTTTTATACAATTTTTTGCGAAAGAACACGCATGGGCATGCAGAACTGAAATGAAAAAAAAAATTACAAAATAAAATTATTTCCCTACCTACCTACCTGGATTTTTTTCAGGCCGTTATCGTAAACACACCATTTATTTTGTTTGGCCTTACTTTTTGCACTTTCCGTTTACACATTTGAATTTACGATACACTTACATGTATATTGAAGATAATTTACTCATTGAAATGTTTGCTAAAGATGAGTGAAAATTAATTTGGTTTTATGTCTTAATTCACAGAATTAAGACTCATGTTTATAAAAATGTTTTATCTTGATTTGAAATTTTGTTTACAATTTTTCTCAGACTGTCAAATATCCCTTCAGTTTGAATGACTAGAAATCAATTCGACTGAAGCTGAATTTCAGAAAGGTATACGGCCTCAGTTGCCTTGATTTTGGCCTGACTGCCACCTTGAAAAGGTCCCACACAAATAGCAAATTTCTAATCCAATTATTTTCCTTACAAAACAAATAGATTTCTTTGTCTTTTCAAGAATTTAATTGCACACCTTTATTTTTCATTGTTTTACATTGTTGGTTGCCATTTCAGAAAACTTGGAAATGAAAAAAAATCACTTCAGTTTGGGTTTCAGCAAAATGTCTTAATTTGTTTGCAAAGTATCAACCTTATTGTAAAAATTAAATGTTCAAGTAGACTTTTAAGTGTTTAACAATTCACCACTGTATGTACATGTAGATGTACAACAAGACTTTGTAATCTACTCATTGTATACTGTGCTATCTCTACATTACATTTCCTGATAATAGCAATTACAGCCTGTACAATTTTAATTATTCTGTATTTCTGTTAACTTCACTTTTTATAGCCAAGTAAGATCATTTGCAATCACCCAGATAAGTACCTGCCGATTTAATGACAGAAACCTCAAAGTGAAGATAGGACTGGTAACAAATACCCTGTGAAATAATTCCACCTGAAATGGTATTGTAAGAAAACAAACATTGAAGGTGGTTTCAAAATAGGGTGCCTGCAGAATCCAGTTACCAGATCCAAAGACTTGTGCATTATGTTTTCTCTGTTTTCTCCCAAATGTATAGTAGCCACTATGCACCCTACTGAAAATATTGAGCACTTTTGTTGCTTTCGGAAAAGAAACCTGCAAAAAGCAAATGATACCGTTAACCATGTACATCACAATGAAAGTTAATCAAGAATGCTTTAAAAATTAGTCCTTTTTTAATATTCACTCAGTTTCTTTAAAAAAAGTTTTGGTAGTTTCATTTTTGTAGTTTTTCATAGAAATCTTGTTTTTTGTTATTATTTACAAGCTTTGTACATTTGCATTTACATCAATGAAACACTAATGTGCATAATCATTTAATCATCGAAGTGTCTGCTAAAGATGAGCAAAAATACTTAACCTATTAATTTGGTTTCCTGTCTGAATTCACAGAATAAAAATTTGTGTAAACTTTACTCACAAGGGATTATCTTGATGGAAATTTTTATTATTTTTTTTTTGAGGGTTAAAAATTCTTCAAGTGTGAAAGGTTGCCAATCATTGTAACAAATGTTCAAATCAATGGTATTGAATTTCAGGAAGCTATGGCCTCCGTTGCCTTGCTTTTTGCCTGACTGCCTCCTTGAAATGTCCTTGCATTTTCAAGAATTAAATTCCAGACCTCTGTTTTGATTGTTGTACCTATTTGGTTGCCATTTCAACTTGAAATTAATGAAAACAATTATCCCTGTCACTGCAGTTTTGAGTTTCAACAAAGAATTATTAATTTTCATAAAACTTTTCAAACTCTACTGTAATTATTTCTATTTAAATTTACTTGTAAAATCTGAGGTTTGAAATGAGCCGAAATAAATGCATTCATCCTTTTTAGTCACTGGGATAAGGCCATTTATTAGCAAAATTTTGTGACTAATCTTTTAAATATTACTTTGTTGAACTAAACCTTAGGACATCTGACATGTCTGAAACTCTGACTTGCACAGCTGGTATTTGTGCCTTCCAGCTTAAACAACTGTAATTTCTGATGCTAAATTTGTGGAAAAGAAATATGTTGGGGCCACTGCTCTTACAAGAATGGCTTCATCGTGACCTGTTTTCTCGTTTTACCATCTTGATAGGATGATAAACAAGGAAATCATGGTTGGTGCCAATTGTATCCGCATTCGTAGTTTCTGAAGGCATTTTGCTTTAAAGGACACCGACGAAACTCTGTGAATTTACCCTATTTGGTGAAACTTGTAACGAGTTCAAAACACATACACATGTAGTTATTCTTTATTCTAAACATGCCAGCTAGCTTGGTGAACAAAGTTGATTTTCATTAGTCTTGCGGGAAAGGGGTCCAGAAGTAGGCTTGAGACTATGGTTTCTCTCTATTAAAGTGAAGCCCTTTTCACACTAGACAAATCTCGGGGTTAACGCAGGGTTAAAAACATGCATCATTTCACACTTAAAGAATTTCAACCATGCGTCAACCCCGAGATTGATTTCGCCCCGGTTTGAACTCAACCCTGCTCCTGACCAGGGTTGAGATTTTCAACCCGGGTTGAAATTCTGGCCAGGCCGGGTTCAAATAGTAGTAATTGAGAATGATAAGCTTGATTTGCCTGAAACAAGTGTGAAACGATGCGGGGTTGAACGTGGGGTTGAAATAAAAAACTCAACCCAGGGCAGCACTGGGTTTGCCCAGGGTTGAGTTCAACCCAGGTTGAGAGGCTCTAGTGTGAAAAGGGCTTAAGAGTATAGTTGCTCCATTTCCCCTCCCTCCAAAAAAAGTCTACCCCTTCCCTCCCCTCCCCACAAATGGGGCAACTTAATAAATGATCACGTTGGGCTTACCAATAAGGGACTGCTTGTAGTGACGGCCATCCCACACGGTTGCATCCTTTCCACACGACCGCCATACAGGACTGCTGTGCCTGATTCCCAATTTTCAGGGGTCAAATAACATCAGTCAAAGTCTGTTGGTAAAAGAAATCAGAGTCTTTAATACTCCGGCATGAAATAGTGCAAGGATGGATGATCAAGTCAAATGGAAAATTTGTCAGTGAAATAAATGTTTTTACTCTCTTTTGTTCCGTTTGAAGTCGATTATTAGCTTCATGAATGACTGCTGCATGGTATGAGGTATGGATTATGGAATTTGGGTTGGGATAACAATAGAGGGAAAATGGACCATTTTGGAATACACTAAGGGACATACGGTCCTGGATTTCCAGCCTCTTACGATCTGGTTTTTTTAAAATGTAGTTGTGCCTCCAGCTCTTATTGCAATAAGCATTGGAGCTGGAGTTACTCAAGCTAGTACAGTGAAATGTCGCTGTAACGAACACGGTGGGGTCAAAAGAGAGTATTCGCTATGTAGTGGTTGTGCGTTATTGTAGTGATTTTGCATCAACTATAATACAATTTACTATTTCGGGAGCCCATGGGGAAGTTTGTTAAAGTCAAATGATGATTGTTATAGTGGTGTTTGTTATGGTTACACCATAGAGCAGGGAACGGCGCCACGTTCACGGGTAATACTATAGTGGCATTTCATTGCATGAGGTATGGCTTAATTATGGAATCTTGGTTGGGATAATCATGGAGGGTGTTTTTATTCCTCAATGGGATAATAATAGATGGAAAATGGACCATTTTTACAAAACTGGGGGGCATACGGTCCCGGATTTCGGGCCTCTTACGATCTAGTTTTTTTTTTAACGTAGTTGTGCCTCCAGCTCTAATTTGATGCGATAAGCATTGGAGCTGGAGTTACTCAAGCTATAAACTCAAGGCTTAGCTATGCGCTAGTCTGAGTAACTTGGACCCAACTTATCGCCTTTTTAACATTCGGACATGGTCTGGTGATAGTAGGGTCCAAGCTAATCCTTAAATGCCGAGCAACACAATTCTGTGATTGACCCAAAAACCCAACATTGCTCAACAAAAACATCAAATTTCACCCTCAAAACGGCCTCCAAATTACTAGATACGCCACCTGAGGTACAAGTAGACATCAATAATTAAGATGGTGGTCCTTAAATTTACTTACGATCTGGATGAAAAGTGAAATTTCCTGTTCAATTCCGAGAGCTTCCCTCGCGATCGTGAACACATTAAATTTCCGACTCGTGTTTGAATTGCAATGTGGTCTTCATGCCCAGTCTTCATTCCGTTACTGAGCGCGCGTGATGCATTGATTATGATAATGAGTAGACTGAATCTCGTAAACACAAGTGCATTTCGAACGGTAAAACTGGGAGTCGGGAACCAGCTTGAACTGGTTTCCGCCCATAAAAGCTGCCCTCAAGTTCCCGACTAGCTCCCTATCATGATTGTTTGAAATGTACCTGTCTTTACAAGAGATCCAGTCTACTCATTATCATAATCAATGCGTCGCGCTTGGTAATGGAATCACACTCGAGACACATGGACATTGAAAGTACGCTGGTCATGAAGACCACACACCGTCGTTCAAACATTAACATGAGGCGGGAATTTAACGTGTTCGAGATTGCGAGGGGAAGTCTAGGAATTGAACGGGAGATTTCACTTTTTATCGAGATTGTGCGTAAACTTCAGTACAACTATCTTAATCATCGATGTCAACTTGTACCTTAGGTGGCGCATCTAGTAGTAATTTGTAGGCCATTTTGAGGGTGAAATCTGATGTTTTTGGGCAATGTTGGGTTTTTGGGTCAAGGACCCAATTGTCTTGCTCGGCATATATACGGATTAGCTTGGACCCTACTATCACCAGACTATGTTCGAATGTTAAAAAGGCGATAACAGTCAGTTGCCGTGTCAGGCGTAGCTGCTCTATTTTCTTGTCCCGACAACTGACAGAAATGCGGGGCCAGTGAACGATTGCGATAAGGACTTCAGAAAATTCACAATTTTCATGGCAAACCACAACCGATCCAAACAAACAAAGCTGTCTCGGGTAGTTAAAGACCTACTAAAAACATCTATAGAGGTATTTTTTCTCCAAAAAAAATGATTTTTATGAATTTCGACGATATCGTTTCACGGACAAATCGACTTAAAATTATATCATTAAATTTCCGGGTTTTTTTCGACAATGACGAAAGTCTCCCAAATGTTAATGTACTCAAAGGAAAGAATGAACCTTCATCTACAAAAAAATCTCGTGGACGTGATGTTGTTAATAATATCTTAAGAATTCGATGTACACCTAATGTTTCCAACAACTTCCATTTTTCACAACAGGAAAAGATGGTCACCATTGTATACAACGTAAAAGCATAGAGCAAGGAACGCAAACATGGTATGACCTTGTGACCCCATCCGCGCCGCCCACTGGTTGGTCGAGATTGAGATGGCTTGCTTAATATTTTTAAGTCATGCACTGCACGTTCGCGCGTGCTGTTCATGCCGTTGGCCCACTTATGTTCATTTACATGCGTATATATGATTGCAAATCATGAAATCTCGCAAAAGTCTTTATTTTTCAACCGGCAATTTGGACCAAACATTATTAGGAGTCTCCTGAAAGAGTTCCATATAAGAAGTTCACTCAACACCCTGTGTACAAACCCTATGAGATTGGACTGAAAAATTCTAAGTGTTTTCTAAGAAAATGCTTGTATTTTCTCACTGCTCAAAATGACTTTGATGACATGAAATTGCTATCTGGGGGCTTGTTAGTCAATACAGAGGAAAATTAGTGAACTTCTTATATGGAACTCTTTCCGCCGTTTCTTTTAGCCATTATTAAGAATCAAATGTAAACTTAAAAACTATCGGCCCTCGATCTTGTTGATATGAAAAATGATTTTCTTTGACAGGCCGTTAACACTTTATATTTGTCAAAAGCAGTTATTTTTAGTATCAAAATAAAGCACTTTTCACTTATTTAGCCATCTTGGCCAAACAGCTAGTGCACATATCCAGGTATTTAGTTTGTGTTTTTCTGTAGTCTTGAATACATCTCGTAAAATCTCGCGTGCGCTTTTGGGCCATGCGTGTGTGACCTCGGGACAAGAAACTGAGGTCAAACAAGGCTGTGTGTGTGACACGGCCACTGACTAATAAGTTGGGTCCAAGTTACTCGGACTCAGAGCTAGCTAACCTATAGGCCCTATGTGCCCAAAATAAAAAAAAATACAAATTTCTGACAAACTTCTACTGGTAATTAAGTAAAGATAATAATGGTTTATGAGAATTTATCAATTTTAAAGAGATTCCGAGGCACTGACTTTGGATTTTCCGAGTTTTATTCAAGTGCGCCACGTACGTAGTGACGTACGTTTACAGAGCAGATTTTGTGCCCAATTTCCGGACGCCGCCGTTTTCAAAGTTGCTTAACTTGCTTCGGGCTCAATTTCAAGACACTGAAATTGTTCAAACAACAAACATTATAAAGGTAATATTACCAGCATTTTACTGAATGAATTTGAAGTTCATTTGGCAACGCTGTAACATGACAAAAATCGGAAGAAACATCGATGTGCGACGTTGACTCCAGCCGGCATACAGATACACGTGCTGTCCGCCAAAAACGTCCACAACAAATTACAGGCATGTTTAACATGGTGGCGCTCTTCACAATTAACGGTGTCAGTCCATCCTCGTTCTCTTCATTTCAAGCAGTACGGCCTCAATACTATAATACTATTGGAAAAAAAAATTGAAAATAAGGTTCGCCCTTGGGACTAGGTTGTGCTGATTTCTAAATCTCCCATGATGCACTGCGAATTCGCAATTCCCAATTCTGTTTTTGTTGGGAAATCGGAATCGATTCGTTTTCCGTGTTGCTTTCGAATATAATAATAATAATAATAATATCTAATTCTTGTATAGCGCCAAATCCGTCAAAATTGACGCTCAAGGCGCTTCACAGAAATAAAAATGAACAGGTTAAAATTTAAGAATAAAATAAAACTGATACAAGACAAAACCTTTAAAATAACTATAAAATAATATGGTTGATAAAAGACAGCCAAACTGTCAAGATAGGCAATAAGAATAAGACAAACGGGCAATTAAAAATTGACGCACAAGGCGCTTTACATAAATACGGATATACCAGTTAAATTTTAAAATACAAGAGGTGTACAAATTAAAATTGTCTAAAACAGGCAGATAAAAACGGACAGACACAGAACATCAATCAAGTAAACAGAGAGATGACCATGACAGAGAGAATTAACAGCACAACAGCCATAACGTATATCAAATAAAAAGAGTGACGCTCAAGGCGCTTCATTACAGAACTACAAATAACCAGTTACAAATAAATTAAAGTCTTAAAAATAATTTAAAATATGCAAATACAAGTCGGTGAACAAGTTTTGTCTAAAATAGACAGATAAATAAATGGACAGACATACAAGACTTACATCTACACAACAGAGTGGGAAACATAAGGAAATAATAAGCGACGACTGGTCGAACAGGTGACTGTCGATGAAGCAAGCAAACTCATCAAGGAAGGTACTGAATGCCACAGTGGACCCAGGCGGTCGGTAAATAATCACCAAAGTTGTGGAAACAGCGTTACTCACTAACTCTGCCTGCAGAACTTCAAACGAACCGAACGTCCTCGTATGTTTGCAGATTTTAACACTGATGGTGCTCCGGTACAACAAGCCGACACCTCCTCCCCGCTTATTGGCTCGTGGTACGTGATGGAACGAGTACCCATCGGGAGTTAGACCAGCAATAACAGCCGGGTCATTTGGAGTCAGCCAAGTCTCAGAAATCCCGATGACATCCAGATCTTTTTCCCGCACAAACTCCACAAACTCATCTGTTTTGTTTTTGATACTGCGAGCATTCAGCATGCAGAACGTGGTCAACTGCACTCGATGATGTTGTTGTCTCATATGTACTTGCAGCAGATTGTCGCGAGTGCGGGATACATCACGAAAGCTGTTAAGTCTCAATGGCCGGTTCCCAACCACAACAGGAATGTCATTGTAGACCAGCATAGGCGACTGCATAGTCAACATGTTTTCAAACGTACCTGCACAACTCCTATTGAAAGGTGATTTCTGGGGCGAGCTGGTAAATGTCACAACAGAAGCCTTCCAGTTCAGAACAACAATCACAACAATCACAAAAATCCGGGCTGTGATTTGTAGATTCCTGTCAAAATACATTCTACTTTGATCTATGACTCCTCAAAAGGACAGCAGTTGTTAAAAAGTTGATGGATGGCACACAGAAAAGGTGATAATAGGGAAATGAGAATCGTTATTCGCTTTCCGTTCGGCTTTCGAATAGGGAAGTGGGAATTGTTATTCGTTTTCCAAATTTGCTTTCGAGTTGGGAAACTGGAATCGTTATTCGGTTTCCGTTTTGTTTTTGAGTTGGGAAAGGGGAATCGTAATCTGTTGTCCATTTTGCTGTGAAGAATGGAAACAAACGGGGTTTTTTTTGTTGGGAAATGGGATATGTTACCAAAAACGAAAGTATAATTTCTGTTTCTCTTTTTAAAGTTTTTTTATTATCCATGAACGAAAGGGAATTTTGTTTCTCTTTCAGCTTTTAGCTGTCAAAAAAGGTAAAGAAGAGAGTTGTTTTTGAGGTTTTTGTTGTGAAACTGGAATCTTCGACGCGTGGTCCCGACCGTTATTTGTATAGAGCGCCCTCTTTTGAAGCAAATTTAATAGATTGAATTTTCGAGCTTATTTTTATTGTTTAATGATTTCTCTTGATATTTAGCAGATTTTTTTATATTTATCACGACCAATAAATAGACAACTTAACCAATTTATACTTAGTTATCGTCCAGAAAAGAAGCGAGCTGTTTTTGTTCCATGATTTACTTTTTTGAAAAAAAAAAATTTACCGACCATTATTTGTACAGAGCGCCCTCATTTTTATGTTTGACAAAAATTTATCAGACCTCTATTTGTGAAGAGCGCCCTCTATTTTGGGCTGAACAGACTTTTTTCTCGATATACAACAGGCGATATTTCTCGAGTTAATGTCCGCGCAAATGTGCATGATTTTCTCTCAGGAAAATGAAAGTTGACTTTTATTAAATTTGCTTTACATATTTCTTGAGTTTAATGCAGACATTTTTGCTCCTCATTTCGCTCGTACTACGCCCCATGAGCGAACTCGAACTCGTTGACGAACTTGAAATTATTACTCTCAACTTGAAATTGTGGCCACTAATTTTGAAGTGCGCCCTCTTTTGACTTTGTTGGCTTTTTTTGCGCTCACCAACTCGTGTTTTTGTTTCATTTTATAATAAATCGCCGAGTGAATATTAATAAAATGCATTAAAAGAATGGCTTGTCATGGCATGTAGCAACTGATTGTCTACATGTAATAATTGTATGGGAACCAGTGTTACACACTAGCCTGGTTTCTATCCCTTCCTTCAACAACTTTCCAAGAAATCAGACTATTGCATTCAAATTCCCCCTCCAAAAACTAAAATTACTTTAAAAGAAATGAATGAAACGGATATGTTTCAGTTTTCTTTTTGTTTAATCTTCATTTCATCATTGAATTAATATCTTCCAAAGGATGGCATGATACATGTACATTTGTATTCAGTTTCATGCAAATAAAATAAATATCTTTAAAGTTCGAAATAAAGTTAAGCTTGAGTTCAGTTTGCACCGTATCAGGAGTTAAAAAGTTGTTCACTCTATTTCATTCTGCACTACATGTAAATTTGGAAGAAAAAAACAGGTGCTTTGTTTTAAGAAAAGGTTTCTTAACAGAAAGCAGACTTCTTTTAATTTTTTTTGTTACAGAGTACGAAATATGGGTCTTCTAACTTTGAAATGACCTAATGAATTTGAGTACAATGATTTTCTATTGCTTAGACATGCAGGAGTAAATTTAACAGTTTGTTCAATAACTTCTTGATATTTTGAACTGTTACAAATTTACAATTAAAAAAGGTAAAATGAATCAGGATTGTTTTTGAGACAAAGTCTTAAATGCCTAGTTGCTGGGAAAAAATTCTGAGCTAAAATTGAAAAAACGCACAATGAAATGAAAGAATGTGTGACAACCTCTCTATAGTGGCCACTTTTCCATCTCCGTTCCATATATGGCCTCTTTGGAAAGGTTTCGATGTTAAACTCGACATCTAAATATCCCCATCCACCCTAATCACCCCCCCCCCCCAAAAAAAAACAACGTGTGAAAGCATTTAAACTACATTTTGGTGTGAAACTCTGATGTTTCCAACAAGGTGGTACAGGGCAAGTACAAAAAAGCAGAACCCAAACCCCCAAAATCATATTTATATTTACAAAATAGGTAGCACAAAACATAATGACTGGAAAGCCAATTTCATAGCTACTTTAAGATGACAAAATTACTGAAATTGCTCAATCCGTTCAAAGACTATCACCATTTAAACATGACCTTAAAACCTGTCTCGTCCAAAAAGTGATTTCAAGAATCGCCGTCACAATTGTCTTTATACATCACCAGCGATAAAACCTAAGTTTCATAGTTGAAAGTATTGAACAATGTCCTTTTTTAAGGTCTGTCTTGAAACAAAATTGGATTTTATAAATCATATTGCTTGCCTAACCAGGGTTAATAAAGATGCTGTGTACTACAGTTGTTGACAGTTGTTGAAACAAGAATTCTGGGTCATTTTCTATGTTGTTCCAAACAGTCAAAACACACAATTAATTGCTGTTTTTAGACGAGACAGGTTTTAAGGGTCAATGTGCTTAAATGGTGATATTCTCTGAATGGATTGAGCAATTGCAGTAATTTTTCATCTAAAAGTAGCCTATGCAATTGGCTTTCCAGTCAGTATTATTTTTGGTGCTATATATTTTTTTAATATAAAATATATTTTTGGGGGTTTGGGCTCTGATTTTTTTTACTCACCCTGTGTGCAATCAGAAGCGGCCCAAACATTATTTTGGAAGTTCAAAAGTGTTGAAGTCGAATCCATCACAAGTCAATAAGCTGTTCAAATGAACTTAACGCAAGCATTCCTTTGTAATTGCAACTTCATCCCCTGTTATTTACAACTGGACTTGCGAAGGCCATTACTTATACCGAACTTGTGATAGACTTGACTAAAACACTGGTATGGAACCATGCCTCGTTAGCACTACACGGCTTGTTGTTCATTGACTGGCACCATTCTCTTCCTTCTCTTTGTATAATACAAGGCCCTTGCTGATCAGGTCTGGAATTTCAACAGCCAACCAGGGCCCCAGCTGAAAATGGGAAAATGGAGAATAGATATTAAAAAGTTACAAGTCCAATTCGGGCGATTCACAATAAAGCGCGCCATCAAAGCTTCGCCATGGAGAGTAAATTTTTCAAGTTTACGGTCGATAAAACACGGCCCGTGTATGTATATGCATGAGGTTAAGTAAAGAAGAAAGTCAAACTTCATGCAAATTTATTCAACTCACCCCTAACGCCATAGCATGGCCGATCCCAAACTTTGGGACATTCTTAGCCCAGAGGGGTTTAAAGTGATACGTCAGACAAATTTTCCCCCCTCTGTACATCTTGGCTGTTTTACCATCCAGCTCTGGAATGACGATTTCTGGAGCGGTTTGTGGATACGTCACCGGAATCTACAAAAAGTGAAGTTTGAGGTCAAAGGTCATAAGTCAAACAACCAATCAAATGTCTTATTACAAATCATCATAAGGTTTTTATCAGTCATAGCTATTGTACATTAAACTTGAAATGTTTAACAGGTTTCTGCACAACGGAGGATTTCGGAGGAAAGTTCAAGAATTTTCCTACCATAGTGCAAGAATCTAAGTTCCTCTCAAGCAAGTTTGAGAAAAATGACTTAAAAAAAAATAATAATAGTTTCATCTCTTGGCTTTTTGAAGAATGGATGTGGCCTTAATTTCAAGATGGTGGATTTTCTAAAATTTACTCTACCATTTTCTTGACTCTTTTCCTGAGACTTTTGTGGCCAAGGTACAAGACAAATTGAAAATGTATGATTAAATGAAACACGAGGAAAAATGAAAGCAGGCAAGGACGATAAACTGGTTTATTTTTTGACTTGGCCTAATGAATCAACATTGGGATTTAACTTGATGATGATTCTGTGTTTGCCAGTGCCATCTCTCTGGGATCTAGCCCCCTCAAAAGCTTACCACTGTTCACACTCTTTGCATTTTCCAAAATGAAAGCACTTTCAAAACCATTTCTTTATTATTATCAATAGTTTGTCAAGTCAGAACTTAATGACAACAAGAATTCAAAGTTACTTCAATTCCATTTTCTTACTCAATATTAAATGCAAGGTTTTATTAAACAGATTATAAATGGATTGACTGACCTGGGTGTCATCTTCATTGTTTATTGTGTACATGCACCATCACCTGAAAGAGACAATGATTTCATGCAAGTACTTTATATAAGTGTCCACGAAAAAAAAAGTTATCTCTTAAAGAAAGAGCAAAGGAAAGCTGAATTTGGTGGCACTTGTCTGAAAGTAATTGACAAATTATTTGGGTTTGTAAAAATTTGCAAGATTAAGGATGATTTTCTTTTTATACTCACTTTTAATTAAAAAGAAAGGAAAAGCCTCAACATAGTTTTTTTTAAAATCATTTCTGGATTGATGCTGCAGAAAGAGTATGCAGTTGCCCAAGATTTTTCTCACCAAATATAAAAAGATCTCATCACAGCCAACAGCAAAGTATTCTGAGTGCCAGCTGCCAACTTGCATTTTTTTTGGGGGGGGGGGGGTGTTAAAAATGTAACTTTTCTAGTTGTGAAAACATGTGCTATATTAGGGTTTCAAAGATAGATGAATTTTAAGAAGTGCAATGCACAAACATGTAAGGGTAAGGCTGTGTAGTGATATAGTTAATGTTGTGACATTGGTTTGCATTCAGGCTGGGTGGCCTTTCAAAAGAAAGCAACAAAATATATTAGTAGCGAGTCTGTAAAATGGCCCACTTTTATAAACAGGACTGCCAGCTCGTATTTCTGTGTAAATTGCTCTATTTTGCAATCCAGCAAAGACATCAGTTTTAAAAATCGCGATGGGCTTCTGGACGGTACTTTTAGGGGTGATCATCTTTGGATATAAATTTCTCACCAAAGTCATCGGATTACCACAACAAAATTGAACACAAATTGAAGCATCAAATCATTATTTAATGATTTGATGTGTCTTAAACACCTTGGAGAGCTATGAGTATTTTCCCCTGAATTCTGGAAGTGGGGGTATCTATCACTGGGGTCTATGGCAGTTTATTTAAGTAGTCTGCAACCTGATGGTGTACGTGTACATGTACACGTATGCAAGTACAAAATTAACCTAACTCCAAGATACAAACTCAAGTGTCGAGTAAACATGTCAGCAAACCAACAAGATAATGAACTGTACATGACTCAGATCTGGGATCCGCCCACTCTAAAGGTTACGACTATTCACACTCATTGCATCAAAGTGGAAAACCTCTCACAATTTTTTTTTTCAAATTCTCTTTATTAAAGTGAATCGACTCCTCAATTCCTTCAAGGATATCTGAGGTCATACATGTACCTGGGAATAAACAGGAATCGAACCACGGGCCGATAGAAAAGAAAACAAGCAGTAGGATCTGAACCAAAGACTCCTCAATTCCTTCAAAGATATCTGAGGTCATACCTTGGAATAAACAGGAATCGAACCAGGGGCCGATAGAAAAGAAAACAAGCAGTAGGATCTGAAGCAAAGATTCACCAGATTCAAACCAGACAGCCCTAACATGAAGGTTCCAAGACATTAAGTGCATGTAGGATCACTAGTCATCAAATCTAGCTGATGCAGTGATTATTGCCAGAACATGGTCACTTGCACATTGGTCTTCATTTACACTTGACACAATATTATCCAAAGAGCAAAAACAAGTCTGAATTTGGTGGCATTAGTTTGTCTAAAAGTGAAACACAAAGTACATGTATGTGTGTTTGGAAAAATGTAATAGAGTCAGTTTCTTTTAAGGCAAATACTCAATACATGTATATTTTGGGGTTTTGGGCGTTGAAAATTTGCCAGTTTTGAATCAAAAGAGTACAAAGAGTATACAACTGTAAAAGATTATTTCACCAAATATGAAAAGACCAATTAACTTATCTCAGGTCCAAGATACAAACTCAAGTGTAGAGTAAACATGTCAGCAAACAAACAAGATAATGAACTGTACATGTCTGTTGCATCCAGCACTTGTCCCCCAAACTCCCCAAGCTCTCTATATAAACCATGTCACGTTACTTGATGATGATTCTGTGTTTGCCAGTGCCATCTCTCTGGGATCCGCCCCCTAAAAAGCTTACCACTGTTCACATTCTTTGCATTTTCCAAATGAAAGCACTTTCAAACCCATTTTGTTATTATTATCAATAGTTTGTCAAGTCTGAACTTAATGACAACAAGAATTCAAAGTTACTTCAATTCCATTTTCTTACTCAACATTTAATGCAAGGTTTTATTAAAAAGATTATAAATGGATTGACTGACGTGGGTGTCATCTTCATTGTTTATTGTGTACATGCACCATCACCTGATGAAAGAGACAATTAGATAAAACAAAAAGTAAGAGTCATTTCATGTAAGTACTTTATACAAGCTAGTGTCCAAGAAAAAAAAATAAACTCTTAATAAAAGAGCAAAGGAAATCTGAATTTGATGGCTTGTCTGAAAGTAATTTGCAAATAATTTGGGTTTGTAAAAATTTGCTAGATTCAGGATGATGTTCTTTTTATACTCAATTTTAATTAGAAAGAAAGGAAAACGTACCTCAACATAGGGTTTTAAAAAAAAATCATTTCTGGATTGATGCTGCAAAAAGAGTAGGCCTATGCAGTTGCCCAAGATTTTTCTCACCAAATATGAAAAGACAAATATACAAAGATCTCATCACAGCCAACAGCAAAGTATTCTGAGTGACCAGCTGGCAACTTGCATTTTTTTTAGGGGGAGTTGAAAATGGAGTTCAAAATGCAACTTTTCTAGTTGTGAAAACATGTGCTATATTAGGGCTTAAATGAATTTTAAGAAGTGCAATGCACATACATGTAAGGGTGAGGCTGTGTAGAGATATAGTTAATGTTGTGACATTGGTTTGCATTCAGGTTGGGTGGCCTTTCAAATGAAAGCAACAATATGTATTAGTGGCGAGTCTGTAAAGTGGCCCAAAATGTAGTTGCAGTGAGCCAGTTAATTGGCTAAAAATTGCAAAACACATGCCCTGTTACTATGGCAATGGTCCTGGTACGGATTCTAAAAGACTTTGGTTATTTACTCCCAAGTCCAATCAAGTTGAAACAATCAAGTTTTGATCGTGGACACTCATATGAACAGGATGAAAGATTGACATGAAACAACTCTTCAGACAGGTCGGCAATTTTACAAATAAAAATTCTGACTGAAGCTGGTTAGTGAGCTAGGTCCAAGGAATTCACACCGTCTATAGAAACCCAAACTTGCTCATTGGGACTTTTTTACAAACAGAACAAAAGAGAGATTAAATGAGTCCATTATGTCACAGAATGGAAGGAACAAGTATGCACAGGTACATGTATTAACACCTCATTTGATGAAACAAGTTTGGAATGACATGTACAATGCACATATGTATGGACACTGATAAATAGTAAATAGTAAATAGGCCCAAAATTGCCTACGCCGGCCAAATCATGATTTGCACGCCCTAAAATTGCTGCATATAGGCATCATATAGGCATCAGTTTCAAAATGGCGATGGGCTTCCGGACTATACTTTTGGGGGTGATCATCTTTGGATGGAAATTTCTCACAAAAGTCAATGTATTACCAAAACAAAATTGAACACAAATTGAAAGATGATGAAATCAGTTTTAATTTGATGTGTCTTAAACACCTTGGAGAGTTGTGAGTATTTTCCTCTTAATTTTGGAAGTGGGGGTATCTATCACTGGGGTCTATGGCAGTTTATTCAAGTAGTCTGCAACCTGATGGTGTACGTGTACATGTACACGTATGCAAGTACAAAATTAAGCTAACTCAGGTCAAAGATACAAAATCAAGTGTAGAGTAAACATGTCAGCAAACAAACAAGATAATGAACTGTACATGACTCAGATCTGGGATCTGCCCCTCTAAAGGTTACGACTGTTCACACTTGTTGCATCAAAAAGGAAAACCTCTAACAATTTCTAACAAAATCGTCTTTCAGTGATTTGACTCCTCAATTCCTTCAAGGATAACTGAGGTCACACCTGGGAATAAACAGGAATCGAACCAGGGTCAATAGAAAAGAAAACATGCAGTAGGATCTGAACCAAAGACTCCTCAATTCCTTCAAGGATAACTGAGGTCACACCTGGGAATAAACAGGAATCAAACCAGGGGTCAATAGAAAAGAAAACAAGCAGTAGGATCTGAACCAAAGACACCTCAATTCCTTCAAGGATAACTGAGGTCACACTTGAAAACAAACAGGAATCGAACCAGGGGTCAATAGAAAAGAAAACAAGCAGTAGGATCTGAACCAAAGACTCCTCAACTCCTTCAAGGATAACTGAGGTCACACCTGGGAATAAACAGGAATCGAACCAGGGGTCAATAGAAAAGAAAACAAGCAGTAGGATCTGAACCAAAGACCCCTCAACTCCTTCAAGGATAACTGATGTCACACCCGGGAATAAACAGTAATCGAACCAGGGTCAATGGAAAATAAAACAAGCAGTAGGATCTGAACCAAAGACACCTCAATTCCTTCAAGGATAACTGAGGTCACACTTGAAAACAAACAGGAATCGAACCAGGGGTCAATAGAAAAGAAAACAAGCAGTAGGATCTGAACCAAAGACTCCTCAACTCCTTCAAGGATAACTGAGGTCGCACCTGGGAATAAACAGGAATCGAACCAGGGGTCAATAGAAAAGAAAACAAGCAGTAGGATCTGCACCCGATTTCACGAAGCGCTGCGACGCGTCGCAACTCGAGTTGCGACGTGTAACACGTCGCAACTCGCGACGCGTCGTATCTTCCATTTCACGAAAGTTGCGACGTGTTGAACGCGTCGTAAGTTCCTTGACAACGGCTTTAAACACGTCGCAAGTTAAGACGTGTCTATTGGTCGTCGCAAAATAAGAAGAGTCATTTCTAAGCCAGTTTTATGCCACAAACATTACATTAACGAGATTATAATACCGAGGCAATGTGTGTTAAGTTGTAAATAGAAAATTCATTGAATAATTATGAATTAGACCGGAATATTAGAGTTGAAATTTCAAAGAAGCTATACAGTCCAATGAGAGTTTGTTTTCCTTCAAAATTGCATCGCACGGCCGCCATTTTGTTTTACGTTTTAACAAATTTCGAGCTGAGATCCGACGACTCTTTGTTGAATATCAGACGACTATTTACTGTACGCTGACTAAAGACATAAAACAGTCACCGAGTTGTGCTAAAAATACACCTACGACGCGTCGCACTTACGACGTGTTTAGTGAAATGGATTGCAGGACGCGTCGCAGCTGCGACGCATCGTAGAGATACGACGCGTCGCAGCGCTGCGATGCATCGTAAGTTACGAAGAGTTTGATGAAATCGGGTGCTGAACCAAAGACTCCTCAACTCCTTCAAGGATAACTGAGGTCACACCTGGGAATAAACAGGAATCGAACCAGGGGTCAATAGAAAAGAAAACAAGCAGTAGGATCTGAACCAAAGACCCCTCAACTCCTTCAAGGATAACTGATGTCACACCCGGGAATAAACAGTAATCGAACCAGGGTCAATGGAAAATAAAACAAGCAGAAGGATCTGAAGCAAATATTCACAAGATTCAAACCAAACAGCCCTAACATGAAGCTTCCAAGACATTCAGTGCATGTAGGATCACTAGTCATCAAATCTAGCTGATGCAGTGATTATTTCCAGACAACTTTCATTCTTACTTGACTTGAGACGTTTACCGGCCGTCATCTTCTTGACTCCTCATCGTCTCTCAGCCAACATTCTCTCAAGATCTTCCTTCAATCTCTTCCTGATGTCATAGAACCCAGGATGAATCCTGCCAAGTACCTGACCATGTGTTCCTTGAGTTGTCTCATCTTGTTGTCAAGGGAGTTTGAGGTGATGCCCTTCACACCCTGGAAGCAGGCCAGACAGGATGACAGTTTTATGTTACCATGGTTACAGCATTCTGAAAATATATGTATTAATAGATACACTGTTTCAACTTTATGTTGGTTCCCCTCCTCTAAAACTCTGCACTTTTCACACTTCCACAAAGGTTTGTGTAGATTGAGGACTTCCCACTGTCCTTCTGATGGCTTTTGTTTGGGTAACTTTTTACAACTCCTTTCATTTGATTTGTGATGGTTTCCAACTGAGGACACAGTGTCCTCTTATGTACAGTCAATTCTGTTGTTCATTGTCCTCAGTGTACACCATTACACCCAAATGTACTTCCCCCAGTAGCATGTATATGTTTTATTTGCATGGACAATTTTAACACAAAGTTTAAACTTTATGGGTTGTTCAAAATGATAACTTCAAACAGACTGAAAAATCTTTATCAGTATTTATAGCACAAGATGATAGAAACTTTTCGTGTGTAAAATATGAAAAATTTGATGAGAATTTTTTTACAGCTTATTTTATGTGATGGTTGAAAATAACTCAAGTGGAATTAAATGTATGGTGAGGTGTATTCGATTGAAATTTAACAAAGAGCAGCATGTACATATGTACATATACAAATAGAATGCATGAACCTATCTAAGGTCCAAAACTCAAGTGTCATGTAAATATGTACACAGATAAGCAGATATACAGACTGTACGTGTGGGACGTACATGTACATGTATGCAGCAAAACAAAAATCCCAAGCTCTATATATAAACCATGTCACGCGACTTGATGACGATGCTGTGTTTGTCCAGCGCCATCTTTACCAGATCTGCCCCATCAAAAGCCTCAACTGTTTGTGCTCTCTACATCAAATTGGAAAGATTTGTATTCAAGTGATTTAGTTGAAATTCAAAGAAGGTAAGAAAAGAGTGTCAGTTATTTTGAATGAGGTTAAATGCTAGCTTACCGGTACAAGTCATTTGACAGGAAATTCTCACACACAAAAATTGATGTCTTGCTCGAAAGTGGATCAAAATCAAATTTGTTTTTTTCGCCCAGATGAAACTCACACAGACAGTGCAGTATTAAAGAAGTTACATTTCTGTATTATAACCATTTCAATTTCTTTTTAAATACTCTTTGTATACAGATATAATGGCTACAGCTCTGAAAAACATCGGTCCCCATCTAGAATGTGACATATGCGCAGACAAATATAAACAGCCCAAGGTGCTGGATTGCATGCATAGTTTCTGCCAGAAATGTTTGGAGCAATACTACATTAGCAGGTATGAAGGTCAACAAACAATTCCTTGCCCTGTATGTCGACGGGAGACAGTACTTCCAGAGACACAAATTCAAGGACTGAAAACAAATTTCCATTTGATGGGAATAGTTGAGGAGGTCTCACTCCCAGCAAAGGTGGCTAGTTCAGTGAAAAAAACACCAGAAGAAGATGAGTCTAAATGCCACAAACACAAGGGGGAAGTGAAATGGTTTTATTGTGAGACATGTGAAGAGTTAATCTGCCGAGCTTGTACTGTAGTAGACCACCGTGAACCAAAACATCACTTCATTGACTCTAGAGAGGCTTCTCGCAAATACAAACAGTCACTGAAAAATATGATTCCAAATGTCACCACCGGCATCACAATACTTCAAAAGGCTTTGGCCAATTCATCACAAGCTAAGCAAAAGTTCACACAGAACGTCACAAAGACTGTGAAAGCTGTGAAAAACAAAGCTGATAAATTGAGAGCTGAGATAACAACTGAAGAGACAAAGATGATTGAAGAAATCAAGCAACTCCAGCAGGATCGCAACAGAACATATGATGAGCATCAGAACACACTGACAATGATGCTTGAAAGTAAAAAACAATCGCTGGGGACATCCCAGGATATCATTAACACTGCATCAGACAGTGACTTTTTGTCTCTATACCCTATCATCAGCAAAGACTTGAAATCACTCAAGAGTCAAAATCCTCCTCAGATTGATCCCAGGCTTTCATATCTGAGCTTCACTCCGGGTCAGAGGATTGGTGACATCAATCTGGGCAAGTTGGCAGTCAAAGGCAAGTGGGAGATGTGTTGTGAGTTTGGTACACAGGGAAATGGTCCAGGACAGTTTAGTTTTGCTCGAGGTATTACTGCTACTCAACCTGGTGAGATTGCTGTGGCAGACTGGTGGAACAACCGAGTGGTCATCTGCAGCAATGAGGGACAACACAAAGGAACCATTCCCCTACAACGTAAGTTTCTTTTATGCACATGTTCATCAACACAAACTTTCATGATCGTGCGGAACTTAAAAGTATTAAAGTCTTCCATGTGCAAATGCAGATTAGACAACTGAGAACGAAAACCAATAACATACTGGCAATGAATTCATGTGCTGGCAGTGATAGCCAACAAATTAGGTTTTGTTCTCCTGACAAATGTTCCATTGTTTTGTTTTGTTACATGTAGGGCTATGTCAAAAAAAAAAAATTACAAACAATTAAAACAGACACACGGACACAAAAATAAAACAAAACTACAACAGAACTTATATTTATTTCATTACTGATTTCAGTGTGTATAATATAGAAGAATTGTTATTTTGGGGGTCTGTAACTTTTAGAAAATAGCAAATTTGCTTTTAGGCTGTTTTGCAAACGAACCAATCTGCCCTGTAAGTAGAATGTTCTAGGCCTGATTTTGTTGATGAACCATTTTTTTGTGGCCTGTGTACACGTGAAGTTGCTTGACCTTCTGGGGTTGACGGTCAAATTAAAGTTAGGTGAATTCAAAATACTAAAAGCAAAGCAGCATAAATTTTAAAAAAATGGATTTACGCCGTAACGGATCAAGGTATGAAGAAAATCTTTGTACAAACATGCAAACATGACAAAAATGGTGACATCATACAATGTCACCACAATATCAAATTACAAGTGATTTAAATGGACACTACATCTTGGAAAGCACCCAATAGGGCTACAAAGAGCATTTAAAAGTAGGATATAAACGTCTACACAACCATCTTGACAAATTGGCCGTTTGTGTTATTTTCTGCAAGAACAAAGTTTGGGGGTCAAAATTTTGACTCTCAAAAATGTGTCATTCTGTGTCAATTCAACACGATTTTGGACCCGACCCTCACAGATTGTAATTATATTTGGTGTGATGATTGGCCTGTATGAGAAACC
Organism: Patiria pectinifera; assembly: GCA_029964075.1. Taxonomy (NCBI): domain Eukaryota; kingdom Metazoa; phylum Echinodermata; class Asteroidea; order Valvatida; family Asterinidae; genus Patiria; species Patiria pectinifera. Next base: position 28,872,530 of record CM057150.1, read on the forward strand.
CCCAGAACTGATTTTTTTTTGTAGCTTGGCTTGATAAATTCTGAGATACGGTCAACGAACTTTTGACTAATTAGCATGACCTCCAAACTTTCAATACTTGTATCTCCAAAACTATAGCAAATACAAAGCCAAATTGTACATCAAATTAAAGCTTTTTGAATGGCCTCCATTTCATAAAATAAAACCAAAATCATACCATGAAGCGCAGAGAAAATGCATTACGAAATGACCTTTGACCTTGAATTACGAAAAACAATATGCTCCAAGTTTCATTTTTTTCAGTTGTTAGTTTATGATGTAAGCAACAATCTTGGAACATTTTGTGAAAGGTGTCTTAAAGTTTGCAAGAACCGAGTTGTTATCATACAGTTTTCAATTATTTGATGTCTCAAAATGGGGTCTATGTTGTTCAATGCTTCATTTGAAAATTGAGCAACCTTTTTATTTCTAAAAAAAGCAACACTATTAAAAATAAGACTAATCTATTTTGATGTTTGTACAATGAGAATAGCACAGGGAGTGCACGTACAACTTTATAAAAGACTTTGCATAACTGTATCTCCAAGACGTTGCAGTTATTCACAATTATACTTGTATGGTGGTTGAAAACTGCACATTGTTCATGTAGGCCTATTCATTCTACATGAACAGGCTATAAAGCACGCCATGTATTCATTATTATAGGTAGGTTATCAAAGGTATTTATATTTCATGGGGACTGAGAATAGTGAAAGTGCATTTATATACTGTGCATACAATGTATGTTACATTTGAGTTCTTCTTTACCCACAGGTCCAGTGGCAGTTGCAGCCATCCACAATCCTGAGCAACGCTTGTTTGTGTTGGAAGAGGGAAGCAAGTATGTCAAGGTGTTCAACATGAAAGACAACACTCTTGTAAAGCAGTTTCCAACGGTGCCCAAGTATCAGGTAGACAAGACAAAAATGAACCTATCGAGTCTAGCAGTAACAAAGAATAGCATCTTAGTAGGCGACACCTACAATATGGTGTGGACTGAACACAAAGCCACTGATGGTGAGATCCTACACACCATACCAGTGCAGACTCCACCTTGGTTCCTCGCTGTTGATGACGACACTGATAGAGTTGTGGTCAGTGGAGGTGACACAAAGAAAGTGGTTGTTAGTGATAGCAAAGGTAGAACAATCTGGACCATTAATCCAAACATTAATGGTGAGCCAGTGGGGAACTGCAAGGGTGTATGCTGTGACAGCTCAGGCATCTACCTTGCAGTGGACCAATATGTGTCTGGCACTGGTTATATTCACCACTTTGACCTAGATGGCAGGTTTCTTGATTGCCTGGCTCAGGGTCTGCATGCCCCACAGGGATTGACATTCACATCAGAGGGCCAGCTGGCAGTGGCTGACCTCTCCATAGTCAAGATGTATCACAAGGTGTGATGTCATCCAACATGACATTGACTAGCAATCATCATCATCCCAACAGCAAATGTTGAGGATGAAATTGTCCAATCATTACAGCACCAATCAACATTCATGTCCCACTCATATCACATCTCTCCTCAAAAATCCAAACTGCCAGATCCCTCTGATGTGAACCATTTTACCATACAAATTCTTAAATAAACCGTGCATCAATTACATTATGTTACCATACAAAGTCTTATATAAACAGTGTATTGACTAGTTACATTTGATTTGATTGGGGGACAATTTGTTTTATATGTACATGTACGATGCCTGGAATCTATTATCTTTGTCTAAATTAAATGGCAAATTTGAAAGGAAGAGGGGAGTTTAGTGGGTGTTGAGGTGTTTGAATGTAATGACCCCGCCTCCTCAACCCAACACCCCTCCCTCACCCGGTACATGGATTGCCATCAATCTATCCAATATTTACCAACTTTTTGTGGTGTTTTTGAAACCCCGGCTTCGTTGTGGCTTCCGCTTCATCTCTGGCACTAGATTCCTACGAATCCTACCACATTCAAACTCAGTGAAAAAGGAACCAACCATCCATTGGCCTTGTGTGACAGGATTTGGTGTCTCTAAAGAAGAAAATGAACCAATATTGTACTGGAGAGCCAGGGACTTAGCCAAGATTTCATAAACACAATTAAGATTCTTAAATTGTTGATGATGGAAGTATTGCTGTATATATTCTGCTATCTTTTACAACAAAGATTTGAGAAATGTTTAGGATCTTTTCGTTCTTGATATTCAACATTCTGCATTACTCAGTTCAAATAGGTGCATATTAGTGTTCAAAATAAGCCTTTATTCACTCAGTTGATTTTGTGTTACTTTTTTGCAGTTTCATGTACAGATTTTATTAATAAAATGCTGCTTTTCAAGTCAATTGACTTGTCCAAATGCATCCTAAAGATGAGTGACAAAGCTCATTCTATTAATGTGGTTTCAGATCTTCATTCACAGAATGGAGAATTGTGTTGACATTGTTCATGATGTTTATATCTTGACCTCATCAGAGGCTCTGCAATCTGCATAGTAGAAGCCAAAGCTGGAGACAAAGCCAAGATTTCGTAAACTCCCTGAGATTCTGAAATGTGTTCCTAATGAAATCTACATGTACATGTGGTCCATTATATATTGTACTTTTGATAATAGAAATTTTGAGACAGTTTTACAACCACTTCATCCTTGAGATGTAACCATACTACAAGTATTTTGTGTAATAGTATTGTTTGAATTCATTGTAAGCATACGCATCACCATGATAGTTAATACTCAGATTACTGTTCAATAAGCCTTTATTTACTGAGTTTTTATATTACTTTTTGCAGTTTCCGTTTACGCATTTGAATTAACGATACGCTTACATGTAAATTGAAGATAATTTACTTATTGAAATGTTTGCTAAAGATGAGTGAAAATTAATTTGGTTTCCTGTCTCAATTCACAGAATTAAGACTCATTTTTATAAGAATGTTTTTATCTTGATTTGAAATTTTGTTGACATTTTTTCTCAGACTGTCAAATATCCCTTCAGTTTGAATGCTTAGAAATCAATTCGACTCAAGCTGAATTTCAGAAAGCTATACGGCCTCAGTTGCCTGATTTTGGCCTGACTGCCACCTTGAAAAGGTCCCCACAAATAGCTAATTTTACAAACCAAATAGATTTCCTCGTCTTTTCAAGAATTTAATTTCACACGTCTGTTTTCATTGTTTTGCATATTTGGTTGCAGTTTCAAAATGAAAAAAAAATCATCATTTCAGTTTGCGTTTCAGCCCAAAATTATGAGTTTGTTTGCAAACTATCAATCTTATTGTAAAAATTAAATGTTCAAGTAGACTTTGAAGTGTTCAACAATTTACCACTGTATGTAGATCTTAGTAGTCACAAGACGACTTTGTAAACTCCCTTCATGTATATTCTTCAATTTGTTCCTAATAGAACATACATCTACTCATTGTATACTGTGCTGTCTCTACATTACATTTTCTGATAGAAATTACAGCCTGTACAATTTTAATTATTCTGTATTTCTGTTAACTTTACTTTTTAAAGCCATGTAAGATCATTTGCAATTACCAAGATAAGTACCTACAGATTTAATGACAGAAACCTCAAAGTGAAGATAGGACTGGTAACAAATACCCTGTGAAATAATTCCACCTGAAATGGTATTGTCAGAAAACAAACATTGAAGGTGGTTTCAAAATGGGGTGCCTACAGAATCCAGTTACGAGATCCAAAGACTTGTGCATTATGTTTTCTGTTTTCTCCAAAATGTACAGTAGCCACTCAGCTAAGACTTGAACAGAATGTGTGTTATGCAACCTACTTAAAATATTGAGCACTTTTGTTGCTTTGGAAAAAAACTTGCAAAAAGCAAATGATCCTATGCACAACGTACCTTTGAGCATACACATCACTAGGAAAGTTCATTAAGATTACTTAAAAAATTAGTCTTTTATATTCACTCAGTTTCTTTAAAAAAAAAAAAGAATTTTGTAGTTTTTTTCTCCATTTTAGTAGTTTTTCATAGAAATCATGTTATTTGTTATTATTGACAAGCTTTGTACATTTGCATTTATATCAATGAAACACTAATATGGAAGATTATTTAATCATCAAAATGTCTGCTAAAGATGAGCACAAATACTTATCCTATTAATTTGGTTTCCTGTCTGAATTCACAGAATAAAGACTTGTGTAAACTTTACTCACAAGGGATAATCTTGATGGAAATTTTTGTTATTTTTCTTTGAAGGTTACAAATTCTGCAAGTGTGAAATGTTGCCAATCATTTTAACAAATCTTCAAATCAATGGAATTGAATTTCAGGAAGCTATGGCCTCCGTTGCCTTGCTTTTTGCCTGACTGCCTCCTTGAAATTTCCTTGCCTTTTCAAGAGTTAAATTTCATACCTCAATTTCATACCTCTATTTCATTATTTTACCTATTTGGTTGCAATTTCAGCAAACTTCAAAACAAAGAAGAGAATTACCCCCTCATACAGTTTGAGTTTCAGCAAAGAATTATTACATTTTGATGACACTTTCCAAACTCTGTTGAAACAATTAAATATTCAAATTGACTTGTAAAATCAGAGGTTTTGAAATGAAATGAGCAGAAATAAATTTATTCATTTATTCAGAATTAGAATTAACTCAGCACTCTTTGTAGTCCTCTTTAGTCGCTCTTTTCTTCGGCAAAAAAAAAGAAAAGAAAAAGCATATCTTGAAATAACCATATTGTTAGTCCACTTGGAACCCTCAACCCCCAAAGAAACCCACAAAGTGAAGTCTCCTGAATCCAACAGAATCCCACATCTCAGATGAGCCATACAACAGGAATGGACCACTGTGGAATTTGCTTGAAACTATCACATGTGGTTGAATGTGTGAATAACTTTATTTTTTCCCAAGTTTCTGCAATTACCAAATTTCCACTTATTATTTCTGGATTACCTTTGTTTGATACATAAATACGCAGACAATTTTATGAGTGGATTCCAGCCGGCCAAATATATTCCAGATTTCTTGGACCAGTCTGCAGGTCAATGGTTTCTCCTTTTCATCAGATGCCCAACAATTAAACATGCCACAGCGCCCTCTATTGGTGATGGCTCTCCCTCAACCTTTAATTTTGAGGGTCTGTGATTTTTCTTCATTTATGATATTAAAAACTGTTGATATAAATAAAAATATTTTTGCCTCTTTGGCCATTTTTCATAGAAATTCCAACACAAATTTCTTTCAGAATCAGTTCTGTGAAAAGGATTTTAAAAATTACTTTTTAATTTCCCTACAAATTAACTTTGGCTGTACCTTGTAATATGCCAGCTGGAACCCTGACCATGCAATACGGTCCGTGTTAGTCATCTTCACTTGATGACTAATATGGGTCATTCTAGACATTGAGGGTCCAAAGTGGGACATCATTCCTGTGCCTGTGACCTCTGACCTTTGGTAATTTGCCATTCAAGTATCATTACAAATGACGTCCATTGTTGATTTGTTGGGTGGGTAGTTTGCTTACATAATCACTCTTGAAACCTGACTGCATTAAGGAGGGCATGCAGAATAAAAACCAACATACATGTCAGGTGTAACACGGACAGGAAAAGAAATGTTATTTTCTTTAATTTATTGAATGCCCCATATGCATGTATTGATGAATGGGATTCAATTTGGTTTTTTTTTCTTTTTAACTTTTCAATGGACCATCCACCGAGAAAACAAAGATGCCAGCTGCTCACAGCTGCTAAAATGAGTGCCATTACTGTTTTTTATTTACATAAATATTGTCCAGCAGGCCAGATCATGCCACATTGAATGTAATGCTACCTATTGTGTGATATGTGTCCAAAACTTTGCTTATTGAACAGCGCCCCCAATAGTCAGATGGTGTTCAGCCCTTAACTACCCCCCCCCCCAACATCAAAACAAATGTGAGATCTCACAAATGAAACAAATTATTCACATTTTCTTCATTGTTTGGTCTAAGTTTCAGTCTCGATTCATGTATGACTTAATTGGTCTCAGAGTTGGAGGTCTGGACTAATGTTGTGCATTGGGTCGGGCTGAGCAGGCCAATCCGACCTGAAACATTATAGGTATCAACAGAATCTGAACTGAAACCAATCTGAACTCTCAATATCTGACCCGACCTGACCTGACCCAATGCGACAAAAACTTAGGGAAAAAACGACCCCAACTGACCAAAGTCAGTTTTGGTTTGGGTCAGTTTGGGGTCGCGTTTGCACAACATTAGTCTGGACTACATCACTGCATGCATCAGGGGCGGAGCTAGCTTTCAGAAAATTGCATTGAGATGGGAGGGGGATATTTATGTTCATTATGCCCCTGCCATAGTGGGTCTGGGGGCATGCCCCTTCCCCCATTTCAAGGCAATTTAGAAAATAACTTTAGGAAGTTTTGGTCAAATTCTGGTATTTTTGGCCCGATTTTACTAGTATATCATTTTTTAGTGGCCGAATGGGAGCTGGGGGGGGGGGTTTAAGCCCCCTCCCCCCTTTAGATTCACTACTGAGCATCATCCCCTGATTACATTCCCAATAACTGACTTAAGTTGTACTTACATGAGATTGTTTATCTGCAGTAGATTGACAAAGATGGCTGGTAGCAGGCTGGCTGTATGTGCCTTTCTCCCTGGCTGGGTGAGTCAGGACTGTTGAGAGGTTGCCATCATCTAGGATGCCATGAAGGTTCTGATGTCTCGCATGGAAATCTCTTCAGAAATCCACTGTCTAAGCCCAGCTCAATGGGTTATCATTCTCAATATGAATTACTCTCAACCCTCAATGGACTGGGCGATGTTCCCAAAGTGTGGACAGAAGCGCACTGTCAAATAAAAGTAGACATGTTTCAAGTGTTTCATTATGCCGGGTTTCATTTCGATCACATGATGCATTCTTATTACATTTTCCAATGTCACTGTTCTGGGCATTCAGGCAGCTTGGGTTCCTGCACTCTGCCTTGACTTGTCTCATGTTGAACTTGAATACAGAAAATACAGGCAAACTCTTGAAACACTGAGAACACAGACTATCAAAAACAGAATGTGACATTGGTGGCATTTCTGCAGCTCTTTATCAAGGGTAGCATCTCTGGGTATGGACTCCTTGCACAAGTACCCCCTCAACGGTTACAAAGGGAGAGTTGGGGAGACCACTTGAATGCATTGCCAACAGCGCCTGGCACTCATGTGAAGATGTTACAGGTTGGATAAGATTCAGAATAAAATAAGTCATGCGTACTTTGCGCAGTCCACACATGAACCAGTACATGTAGGCAGTATGTCCCTCCCACTGAGGCTCTCAAAAAAGCTGCAAAGATCTTGAGAAAATGAGGCATCAGATCAAATCATATGCAATGATCACTGTCAGGCAAAGTCACTTACATGTACTGGCTGACAGTCAGGCATTGACTGGCTTGTTCATCAGGCTATAGTTCCAAACCACTCAGTTGGGTTTCACATTCAGTTGGCTTGTAGGACTGCACTGGCTGGCCAACTGACTGACAGACTGACAGTCAGGAAGTCATCAATGGTCAGAAGACATGAAAGTCTGATGTTGGTCAACTGACATCTATTCAATTCTGAAAATACATAAATCAACCCAACAAAATTATCATTGGCAGTTTGGAAGTTTATCCTGAACAGTTTGGAAATGATGATCATTAGTGGCTGTTACTTTGGCACATTGCTGGCTGTGACTTAGCCTGTACATGTACATGTAAGCCATGGACCATTTGCACAGTTCTGATTGTTTCTCTGTAATATGGCTGGAGTTACATACAGCCTTCTTGACAGAAATCAACATGAATGGGCATTTTGAGATGGAATAGAAATTATGTGACTTTCAGCTTCACTTCTGCTAAAAACGGCTTGTTCATCTGACCTCAAATTTTCAACCAGTTAAAATATAAAAATTCTGGGTTGTCTGGCCTGTGAAATCTGAATCACACTGAGTTTACATTCGAGATAAAATTATATTACGCAAAATTGTCTCTGCTTGACAGTAAAATTGTCAAGGAATTAACTTGGGTTTGTTGACCTACATGTACCAAAGTACAGACAGCAAAACAATTATCACATGACACAGGATCGTAATGAGAATGAAAGACTAGGCTTATCACGTCAAGGGACAAAATGGGCGGTGTGAAAGAACAGAAAGCAGTATAATTTACAACCTATTGAAAATAGTGCCAACTGATGACTATTGCAAAAATCTGACATCAACTTCTGTTTAATCAATGGTGCATATAACTATTGAGTCAATTCTAACACAGGAGTCTGTGACTCCAGTATTTGGTTCCTTGAACGTAAACTAGGGATACCTAGGGATACCGTTGACTTGGCGCTCCACAGAACCAAATTGTTTGCTCAGTCAGGCGGAAATCACTAGAGCAGGAAACAAACTCACTTTTTCAACCTAGATTTGCACTGTCAAGGAGTGAATAAAATCAAAGGTGTTGTGTGTAAAGTTTGTTCCCCAGGATTTACTCTTTCATGTGATACCAAAATCAAGACTGTATGTGCCAAAATAGGAAAGTATAATGTCTGTTCTTTTATCTGGTCCCTTTTTATCAAACTGCAAGCCATTTCACCACACGACCAAAGGCACTCCATACCTCAAATTGAACTCTGAACTTTCACTCAAAGTTTTGTAAAGGAACAATTTGAATACACCACAATGGATTGAAAAACTCTCTTTCAGTTGGTTGATGACGCTATGCATGGGTGCGGCAAACATACCAGCAATGCCAGCTTGGTGTAAAGCAGTGAATATCTGTGTTGAGGGTGTTTAGTGTGTTATTTCCTCATACACTGCATAGTCTCCTGTGGTAAGGAAAGGTGAAATCAGAGTGAACAACTTGACTTGGAGGAATTTGTTGGGATTTGAAAGGAAATATCTGCAGTTGTGAGGTGAGCTGATTAACTAACATTGATTGAATTTGTGTGTGACATCTGCCAAGACAGATCCACTCAGTCAAAGGTGCTGGAGTACCTGGAGAAATTACTTCAAAATATATAAGTGTTTCAACATTACATTGGTCCCCTCCTCTAAAACTCTGCACTTTTCACACTCCCACAAAGGTTTGTGTAGATTGAGGACTTCCCACTGTCCTTCTGATGGCTTTTGTTTGGGTAACTTTTGGCAACTCCTCTCATTTGATTTGTGATGGTTTCCAACTGAGGACATAGTGTCCTCTTACATGTATATGTTTTATTTGCATGAAGAATTTTAACACAATTTTTTTTGGTTGGTCAAAATGATAACTTCAAATAGACTGAACATTCTTTATCAGTATTTATAGCACAATAAAAAAACTTTTCGTGTGTGAAAAATGAAAGATCTGAGTAAAATATTTTTACAGCTTATTTTATTTGATGGTTGAAAATAAATCTGAGTGGGATTAAATAAATGGTGAGGTGCATGCGATTGAAATTTCACAAAGTGCATCATGTAGATAGAATGCATGAACCTACATATGTATCTAAGGTCCAAAACTCAAGTGTCATGTACACAGATAAACAGATATATACGGCAGTGTTGTAGTCGAGACCGGATAGTCCGAGACCGAGACCAAGACCGAGACCTAAAGATTCGAGACCGAGACCGAGACCGAGACCAGCCCCTTCAAGGCGGACCGAGACCGAGACCAATATGGTCCGAGACCGAGACCGAGACTGCTGATAATAAATAACAATAGTCGAAATAAAACAAACAAGACACGTTATTATAGTTGAAAGTTGTAACCTTTCTATTCACAAAGATTACAGACCAAAATTTTGACCAGTGGCAGTGTTGACAAATTGATACATGACACCTTTAAGCAAAAAGTAGTTACACTTAAGAAACATGGGCTTTAACATGTTGTCTGCACCCAATCGCGACAAAAGTAAAAAGTTGAAGGTAGATGTTTCATCTGTTATAGGAACTCGGATCCTAAACTCCACAGTCACCCCTTGGTTTCAGCTATAACTTATTTAGCTAACGGATATTTAAAGATGCAATTTTAATTTTACATTGTGCCTCTTTTTTCCTAAAATAAATATAGGACTTAACTTCTAACAAGACTTGTGTACTTGATTTTAAGAAATGGGAGCTAGAAAATGTTGAATTAATTTTTACATTTCTGTCATAGAATGTGGACTTGTACATGTAGACCCGCAAGTTGCGAGGTGTTAGCCAGAATGTGCCAGATACGGATTCTCATCATACACTCTCATGGCAACAGTGAGTGGTAACTGGTAAGAGTGTGTGAGTTCAATGCTGGAAAATCAGGTAGGAACATTTACTTTTTCTTCAAAATACTGTCCCAAATTAAAGGGAACATTGTGTGGGGTCGAAAATATAACTAATTTGAAGCACCTCATTTATTATCAGAATACAAAATGCAAGTGATTACGCCCACAGGGGTGGGCTAAACTACACAATCCCCGAAAATGGTTGACCCTTATTGCATAAATTGTTACAAGTTTATACTTTGCTTTATGTGCCCGACTCAACAGATAAATGCCGAACTTATTCCATATCGTTCAGTGACTGGTACTGCTGCAGCTTTACATGTACTTTGGGGACTTTCCAACGTGAAGTCGAGTCCAAACCGAACACGATATATAACAAGCTTGATCTACGTACGGGCTAGCAAATGTTTTAACTATCAACGGTACTGAACGAAGTGAACAAAAAGTAATCGATCGAGCTGTAAAAACTACATATTGCCGGTCTCGACCCGAGACCAGCCAAAATATCGAGACCAAAGGAGACCGAGCCCGAGACCAAGACCGAGACCACAGCTCCCGAGACCGAGACCGAGACCAGCAAAAAGTGGTCTCGAGACCGAGACTGAGACCGAGACCGGTCTCGAGACCTACAACACTGATATACAGACTCTATGTGTGTGACCTACATGTATGCAGCAAAACAAAAATCCCAAGCTCTATATATAAACCATGTCACGTGACTTGATGACAATGATGTGTTTGTCCAGTGCCATCTTTACCAGATCCACCCCATAAAAAGTCTTAACTGCTTGTGCTCTTTATGTCAGTGAAAACCTTTGTCTTAAAGTGATTTGACTGGAAATTTATAAGAGGTAAGAAAATATTGTCAGTTACTTTGAATGAGGTTAAATGCTAGCTTACAAGCGTAGGAATCACTATTTGCTTCAGACTTCAAAACATGAAGTGTACGGACAAGTAATGTTTGAACAAAATAAAAATGGAAAAACACTATGGTGATCATGACTTGCATACAGTTTTGTCCATTTCAATATCTGAAATCATTTCAGAAGAGAATTAAAGATGTACTCTCAGTGCTCCTCAAAACTTGAACAGGAATTCCAAAAGGAAATAAAAGAGAGATTTTTTATTTGATATCTCGTTCGAAAGTGGATATCTGTTGTCTGGCTACAAAATATCAATTCTCAAGAAACGTTATACATGTACTTTCTACCCAGATGAAACACCAATGGACAGTGCATCTTTAATGTATAAAAGTCACATCTTTTGGTCAAGTTTTTTTTATTGCTCTTACAGTTACCCTAACATTTTATTGTTAAATACTATTTGAATACAGATAAAAATGGCTACAGCTTTGAAAAAGATAAGCCCCCATCTAGAGTGTGACATTTGTCAGGAGAAATACAAATGGCCCAAGGTGCTGGACTGCCAACACAGTTTTTGCGAGACATGTCTGGAGAAATACTACACTAGCAGGTATACAGGTCAGCCTAAGATTCCTTGCCCTGTATGTCGGCGGGAGACGGTACTTCCAGAGACACACATTCAAGGACTAAAAACAAATTTCCATTTGATGGGAATAGTTGAGGAGGTCTCACTCCAAGAAAAGGTGGCTTGTTCAGAAAACACAAAGGTCATCTGTGAGATTTGTGATGAGGGAAATGAGGCCATGCATCGATGTCTGGACTGTGCACAGAATATCTGCCCAAACTGTCGCAAGACACACTTGCGATTTGCTGCTACATCAAACCACACAGTGGCTACTTTGGAGGACATTCGTCAGGGGAAGGTAACAGTGAAAAAAACACCAGAAGAAGATGAGTCTAAATGCCAGAAACACAAAGGAGAAGTGAAACGGTTTTACTGTGAGACATGTGAAGAGTTAATCTGCCGAGATTGTACTGTAGTAGACCACCGTGAACCAAAACATCACTACATTGACTCTGGAGAGGCTTCTCGCAAATACAAACAGTCACTGAAAGATATGTTTCCAAATGTCACCACAGGCATAAAAATACTTCAAAAAGCTTTGGCCACTTCATCACAAGCTAAACAAAAGTTTACACAAAACGTCACAAAGACTGTGAAAGCTGTGAAAGACAAAGCGGATAAAATGAGAGCTGAGATAACAACTCAAGAGACAAAGATGATTGAAGAAATCAAACAACTCCAGCAGGATCGCAACAAAACATACGATAAGCATCAGGAAACAGTGACAATGATGCTACAAAGTAAACAACATTCCTTCAGTACAGCTCAGGATGTCATAAACACTGCATCAGACAATGATTTGCTTTCCCTCTATCCTATCATCAGCAAAGACTTGAAATCACTCAAAAGTCAAAATCCTCCCCAGATTGATCCCAAGCTTTCATATCTGAGCTTCACCCCGGGTCAGAGGATTGGTGACATCAATCTGGGCAAGCTTAAGGTGGAAACAGGCAAGTGGGAGATGTGTCGCGAGTTTGGTAAGAAGGGAAGTGGTCCAGCAGAGTTCAATGGGGCTTGGGATGTTACTGCTACTCGACCTGGTGAGATTGCTGTGGCAGACAGGTGGAACAACCGAGTGATCATCTGCAGCAATGAGGGACAACACAAAGGAACCATTCCCCTAAAATCAAGTAAGTTTCTTTTATGCACATGTTCATCAACACAAACTTTCATAATTGTGTGGAAATTATAAGTATTAGTCTTCCATGTGCACATGCAGATCTGGGAACTGATGAGGATGATCGATTGTTTTTTTACATGTAAACCTACATTGAAAAAAGAAATCCCACACAAATTCACTCAATTCTGCTCCGTAGTTGTGGGGACATACTCATCTCTAGCTCTACGCCGTATTTGTGGGGACCGAAAACGCTATGGGGACAGCTAAAAGTCCCCCCATCTTGGTACTAATTACCTTAACAATGAGAAACCTCCCAATAATGCGGTGTGGGCCAGAGCACAATTACACACACACAAATAATTAAAACAAAACTTAGATTTATTTCATAACTGATATCAGTTGGTATAATATGGAAGAATTGTTTTTATTTTGGGGGTCGTAACTTTTAGAAAAGAGCAAATTTGCTTTTAGGTTGTTTTGCAAACAAACCAATCTGCCGTGTGAGTAGAATGTCCAAGGCCTGATCCCTTTATTAGTGAGTGATGGGGCTGCATGAGCACCCATCAAGACAGTGGCGTAGCCAGGAATTTTTCAGTGGGGGGGCGCTGGGGGGCTGGAACATTTCATGGGGGGTGTCATGTAGATCAATGATATTTTTTTAGAAACTCAAAATCTCAGTTGGGGGGGCGACAAGGTTTCATGGGGGGGCTGGGGGTGTCATGTAGATCAATGATATTTTTTTAGAAACTTAAAATCTCAGTGGGGGGCGACAAGGTTTCCACTCCTGAACAAAGCAAAATATCTTGTTCAGATTTTGTGATCTGATGGACCATCCGTTGATGAACCATTTGTGTGTGTTGTGTACACGTGAAGTTGCCTGACCTTCTGGGGTTAAACATCAAATTAAAGTTAGGTGAATTCAAAATACTGAAAGCACCATGAATAAAAAATGGATTTACTACGTAACGGGTCAAGGTATGAAGAAAAAACATTGTACAAATATGCACTATTGTACAAAGACATGACATCATACAATGACACCACCATATCAAATTAAAAGCGATTTAAAAAGACCCCACATCCTGGAAAGCACCCAATAGGGCTACAAAGAGCATTTAAAAGTAGGATATCAACGTCTACACAACCATCCTTGACCAATTCTTGCAAAAACAAATTTTGGGGTCAAAATTTTGACTCTCAAAAATGTGTCATTCGTGTCAATTCAACACGATTTTGGGCCTGACCCTCACAGATTGAAACGATTTGGTGTGATGATTGGCCTGTATAAGAAACCCCCAGAACTGATTTTTTTTGTAGTTTGGCTTGTTAGATTCTGAGATACGGGTCAACAAACTTTTGACTAATTAGCATGACCTCCGAACTTTCAATACTTGTATCTCCAAAACTATAGCAAATACAAAGCCAAATTATACATCATATTAAAGCTCTTTGAATGGCCTCCATTTCATAAAATAAAACCAAAATCATACCATGAAGCGCAGAGAAAATGCGCTACAAAATGACCTTTGAACTTAAAAAAAAAACCCAATATGTTTCAAGTTTCTTATTTTTCTTCAGTTGTTAGTTTATGATGTAAGCACCAATCTTTGAACATTTTGTGAAAGGTGTCTTAAAGTTTGCAAGAACTAAATTGTTATTGTTCAGTTTGTTATTATACAATCATTGATGACTAAAAATGGGGTGAATGTTGTTCAATTAATGCTTCATTTGAAAATTGAACAACCTTATTATTGCTAAAAAAAAATAGCAACACGATTAAATATAAGACTAATCTATTTTGATGTTTGAACAATGAGAATAGCACAGAGAGTGCATCAACTTTATAAAAGACTTTGCAAAACTGTATCTCCAAGACGTTGCAGTTATTCACAATTATATAGACTGCACAATTGTTCATGTACATTGTAGGCCTATTAATTCTACATGACCAGGCTTTAAGGCAGGCCATGTTTTCATTAATATAGGTAGGTTATCATAGGTATTATATTTCATGAGGACTGAGAATAGTGACAGTGCATTTATATACTGTGCATATGTTACATTTGAGTTCTTCTTTACCCACAGATCCACGGGCAGTTGCAGCCATCCACAATCCTGAGCAACGCTTGTTTGTGTTGGAACGTGATAGCAAGTATGTCAAGGGGTTCAACATGAAGGACAACACTCTTGTTAAGCAGTTCCCAACGGTGCCCAAGCATCAGGTAGACAAGACAGAAATGAACCTATCGAGTCTAGCAGTAACAAAGAATAGCATCTTAGTAGGCGACACCAAAAATATGGTGTGGACTGAACACAAAGCCACTGATGGTGAGATCCTACACACCACACCAGTGCAGACTCCACCTTGGTTTCTGGCTGTTGATGACAACACTGATAGAGTTGTGGTCAGTGGAGGTAACACAAAGAAAGTGGATGTTAATAGCAAAGGTAGAACAATCTGGACTATTAATCCAACCATTAATGGTGAGCCAGTGGCCTGCAAGGGTGTATGCTGTGACAGTTCTGGCATCTACCTTGCAATGAACCAAGGTGAATATGACACTGGTCATATTCACCACTATGACCTAGATGGCAGGTTTCTTGATTGCCTGGCTCAGGGTCTGTATAACCCACGTGGAATCACATTCACATCGGATGGCCAGCTGGCAGTGGCTGACTTCTTCTCAATCAAGATATACCACAAGGTGTGATGTCATCAAACATGACATTGACTAGCAATCATCATCATCTCAACATCAAATGTTGAGGATAAAATAGTCCAGTCATTACAGCACCAATCAACATTCATGTCCCACTCATATCACATCTCTCCTCAAAAATCCAAACTGCCAGATCCCTCTGATGTGAACTGTTTTACCATACAAATTCTTAAATAAACAGTGCATCAATTACATTATGTTACTATACAAAGTCTTATATAAACAGTGTATTGACTACAGTTACATTTGATTTGATTGGGATAATTGTACATGACTGGAATCTGAATTAAATGGTAAATTTGAAAGGAGAGGGGAGTTTAGTGGGTATTGAGGTGTTTGAATGTAATGACCCCCGCCTCCTCAACCCAACACCCCTCCCTCACCCAGTACATGGATCGCCATAAATCTATCCTATACTTACCAACTTTTTTGTGGCATTTATGAAACCCCGGCTTCATTGTGGTTCAACTTCATCTCTGGCACTAGATTCCTAAGAATCCTTCCACATTCAAACTCAGTGAAAATACACCAATCATCCATTGGCCTTGTGTGACAGGATTTGGTGTCTCTAAAAAAGAAAATGGACCAATATTGTACTGGAGTTACATCAGGGGACAAAAATCATGAAGCCAGAAGCCAAAGCTAGGGACAAAGCCAAGATTTCATAAACACAATTAAGATTGTTAAATTGTTGATGATGGAAGTTGCTGTACATATTCTGCTTTTACAACAAAGATTTGAGAAATGTTTAGGATCTTTTCGTTCTTGATATTCAACATTCTGCATTACTCAGTTCAAATACGTGCATATTAGTGTTCAAGATAAGCCTTTATTCACTTACCGGTAGTTAATTTTGTGTTACTTTTTTGCAGTTTCATGTACAGATTTAATTAATAAAACGCTGCTTTCATGTATAAAATTGCCATTGCCTAAAGATGAGTGACAAAGCTCATTCTATTAATGTGGTTTCAGATCTTCATTCACAGGATGGAGAATTGTGTTGACAGTGTTCATGAGGTTTATTTCTTGAGAGGCTTTAAATAGTACTAGCCAAAGCTGAAAACATAGCAAAGATTTCTTAAACTCCCTGGGATTCTGAAATTTGTTCTAACCCCTGTTCCTACATGTAATCCATTATATATTGTACTTTTGTTAACAGTTTTACAAGCACTTCATCCTTGAGAAGTATTTTGTGATATACATGTTGTTTAAATTCATTTTAAGCATGTACGTTCAGCATGATAGTTAGTACTCAGATTACTGTTCAATAAGCCTTTATTTACTCAGTTTTACGTTACTTTTTGCAGTTTCTGTTTACGCATGAATGTTTTTATCTTGATTGAAATTTTGTTGACATTTTTTCTCAGACTGTCAAATATCCCTTCAGTTTGAATGATTAGAAATCAATTCGACTGAAGCTGAATTTCAGAAAGCTATACAGCCTCAGTTGCCTTGATTTTGGCCTGACTGCCACCTTGAAAAGGTCCCACACAAATAGCACATTTCTAATTCAATTATTTTCCTTACAAAAAAAATAGATTTCTTTGTCTTTTCAAGAATTTAATTGCACATCTCTGTTTTCATTGTTTTGGATTTGTTGGTTGCCATTTCAGAAAACTGGAAAATGAAAAAAAAAAATCATCACTTCAGTTTGGGTTTCAGCAAAAATAAAGAATTATGCATTTGTTTGCAAAGTATCAATCTTATTGTAAAAATTAAATGTTCAAGTAGACTTTTTAGTGTTAAATTAACAATTTACCACTGTATGTAGATCTTAGTAGTCACAACAAGACTTTGTAAACTCCCTTGATGTATATTCTTCAATTTGTTCCTAATAGAACATAAATCTACTCATTGTATTCTGTGCTATTTCTACATTACATTTTCTGATAATGGAAATTACAGCCTGTACAATATCAATAATTATTCTGTATTTCTGTTAACTTCACTTTTTAAAGCCATGTAAGATCATTTGCAATTACCCAGATAAGTACCTACCGATTTAATGAAAGAAACCTCAAAGTGAAGATATGACTGGTAACAAATACCCTGTGAAATAATTCCACCTGAAATGGTATTGTCAAAAAACAAACATTGAAGGTGGTTTCAAAATGGGGTGCCTACAGAATCCAGTTACCAGATCCAAAGACTTGTGCATTATGTTTTCTCCGTTTTCTCCAAAATGTATAGTAGCCACTCAGCTAAGAATTGAACAGAATGCTTGTTATGCACCCTACTTAAAATATTGAGCACTTTTGTTGCTTTGGGAAAAGAAACCTGCAAAAAGCAAATGATCCTATGTACAATGTACCTTTAAGCATACACATCACTATGAAAGTTAATCAAAATTACTTTAAATATTAGTCTTAATATTCACTCAGTTTCTTTTAAAAAAGGTTTAGTAGTTTTGTTTTCGTTTTGTAGTTTTTCCATAGAAATCAAGTTTAATGTTATTATTTACAAGCTTTACACATTTGCATTTATATTAATGAAACACTAATGTTGAATGTGGATGATAATTTAACCATCAAAATGTCTGCTAAAGATGAGCACCAATAGGCCTACTTATCCTATTAATTTGGTTTCCTGTCTGAATTCACAGAATAAAGACTTGTGTAAACTTTACTCACAAGGGATTATCTTGATGGAATTTTTTATTATTTTCTTTGAAGGTTAAACATTCTTTAAGTGTGAAAGGTTGCCAATCATTGTAACAAATGTTCAAATCAATGGTATTGAATTTCAGGAAGCTATGGCCTCCGTTGCCTTGCTTTTTGCCTGACTGCCTCCTTGAAATGTCCTTGCATTTTCAAGAATTAAATTCCAGACCTCTGTTTTGATTGTTGTACCTATTTGGTTGCCATTTCAACTTGAAATTAATGAAAACAATTATCCCTGTCACTGCAGTTTTGAGTTTTAACAAAGAATTATTAATTTTCATGAAACTTTTCAAACTCTACTGTAATTATTTCTATTCAAATTTACTTGTAAAATCTGAGGTTTGAAATGAGCCGAAATAAATGCATTCATCCTTTTTAGTCACTGGGATAAGGCCATTTATTAGCAAAAGTTTGTGACTAATCTTTTAAATATTACTTTGTTGAGCTAAACCTTAGGACATCTGACATGTCTGAAACTCTGACTTGCACAGCTGGTATTTGTGCCTTCCAGCTTAAACAACTGTAATTTCTGATGCTAAATTTGTGGAAAAGAAATATCTTGGGGCCACTGCTCTTACAAGAATGGCTTCATCGTGACCTGTTTTCTCGTTT
The DNA here is from genome assembly GCA_029964075.1 of Patiria pectinifera. NCBI lineage: Eukaryota > Metazoa > Echinodermata > Asteroidea > Valvatida > Asterinidae > Patiria > Patiria pectinifera. Next base: position 28,891,359 of record CM057150.1, read on the forward strand.
TACCATCTTGATAGGATGATAAACAAGGAAATCATGGTTGGTGCCAATAGTATCCGCATTCGTAGTTTCTGAAGGCATTTTGCTTTAAAGGACACCGACGAAACTCTGTGAATTTACCCTATTTGGTGAAACTTGTAACGAGTTCAAAACACATACACATGTAGTTATTCTTTATTCTAAACATGCCAGCTAGCTTGGTGAACAAAGTTGATTTTCATTAGTCTTGCGGGAAAGGGGTCCAGAAGTAGGCTTGAGACTATGGTTTCTCTCTATTAAAGTGAAGCCCTTTTCACACTAGACAAATCTCGGGGTTGACGTAAGGTTGAAAACATTCATCGTTCAATTCACACCTAAAGAATTTCAACCATGCGTCAACCCCCACCCCCAGATTGATTTCGCCCCGGGTTGAACTCAACCCTGCTCCTGACCAGGGTTGAGATTTTCCACCCGGGTTGAAATTCTGGGCAAGGTTAAAAATAGTAGTAACTGAGCATGATAAGCTTGATTTGCATGAAACAAATGAGAAATGATGCGGGGTTGAACATGGGGTTGAAATAAAAACTCACCCCAGGGCAGCACTGGGTTCACCCAGGGTTGATTTCAACCCAGGTTGAGAGGCTCCCAGAGTGTGAAAAGGGCTTAAGATTTGGTTCTAGTTGCCCTATCTCCCCTCCCTCCAAAAAAAGTCTACCCCTCCCCTCCCCTCCCCATGAATGGGGCAACTTAATAAAAGATCACGTTGGGCTTACCAAGAAGTGACTGCTTGTAGTGACGGCCATCCCACACGGTTGCACACACGACCGCCATACAGGACTGCTTTGGCTGATTCCCAATTTTCAGGGGTCAAATAACATCAGTCAAAGTCTGTTGGTAAAAAAAATCAGAGTCTATAATACTCCGGCATGACATAGTGCAAGGATGGATGATCAAGTCAAATGGAAAATTTGTCAGTGAAATAAATGTTTTCACTCTTTTTTGTTCTGTTTGAAGTCGATTATTAGCTTCATGAATGACTGCTGCATGGTATGAGGTATGGATTATGGAATTTGGGTTGGGATATTAATAGAGCCAAAATGGACCATTTTGGAATACACTGGGGGATATACGGTCCTAGATTTCCAGCCTCTGAGGTACAAGTAGACATCGATAATTAAGATGGTTGTCCTTAAGTTTACTTACGATCTGGATGAAAAGTGAAATTTCCTGTTCAATTCCGAGAGCTTCCCTCGCGATCGTGAATACGTTAAATTTCGGACTCGTGTTTGAATTGCAATGTGGTTTTCATGCCCAGCGTTTATTCGATGGTCCCGTATCCCGAGTGCGATTCCATTACTGAGCACGATGCATCAATTATGATAACGAGTAGACTGGATCTCGTTTGTAAACACAAGTGCATTTTGAATGGTAAAAGGGAGTCAGGAATTAGCTTGAACTGGCATATGTCCATAAATGCTGCCCTAGTTCCCGACTCCCTATCATCGTTCGAAATGAACCTGATGTCTTTACAAACAAGATCCAGTCTACTCATTATCATAATAGATACGTTGCTTGGTAACAGAATCACACTCGGGATACAGGGACCATCGGATGTACGCTGGTCATGAAGACCACACACCGTCGTTCAAACATTAACATGAGGCGGGAATTTAACATGTTCATGATCGCGAGGGGAGCTCTCAGAATTGAACGGGAAATTTCACTTTTAATCCGGATCATAAGTAAACTTCAGTACAACCATCTTAATCATCGATGTCTACTTGTACCTTAGGTGGCGCATCTAGTAGTAATTTGTAGGCCGTTTTGAGGATGAAATCTGATGTTTTTGGGCAATGTTGGGGGTTTTTGGGTCAAAGACTTGTCTTGCTCAGCATATAAGGATTAGCTTGGACCCTACTATCACCAGACTATGTTCGATTGTTAAAAAGGCGATAACAGTCAGTTGCCGTGTCACGCATAGCTGCTCTATTTTCTTGTCCAGACAATTAACAGAAATGCGAGGCCAGCGAACGATGGCAGTAAGAAGGACTTCAGAAAATTCGCAATTTTCATGGCAAACCACAACCGATCCAAACAAACAAAGCTGTCTCAGGTAGTTAAAGACCTACTAAATACATCTATCGAGGTATTTTCTAAAAAAAATGATTTTGATGAATTTTGACGATATTATTTCACAGACAAATCGACTTAAACTTATGTCATGAAATTTCCGGTTTTTTTCGACAATGACGAAAGTCTCCCAAATGTTAATGTACTCAAAGGAAAGAATGAACCTTCATCTACAAAAAAATCTTGTGGACGTGATGTTGTTAATAATATCTTAAGAATTCGATGTACACCTAATGTTTCCAACAACTTCCATTTTTCACAACAGGAAAAGATGGTCACCATTGTATACAACGTAAAAGCATAGAGCAAGGAACGCAAACATGGTATGACCTTGTGACCCCATCCGCGCCGCCCACTGGTTGGTCGAGATTGAGATGGCTTGCTTAATATTCATAAGTCATGCACTGCACGTTCGCGCGTGCTGTTCATGCCGTTGGCCCACTTACGTTCATTTACATGCGTATATATGATTGCAAATCATGAAATCTCGCAAAAGTCTTTATTTTTCAACCGGCAATTTGGACCAAACATTATTAGGAGTCTCCTGCACGTGTTTCACATGAAAATGAAGCATATACTTTCCTCTATCTACTAAGCCTTGCCGTTTTGGAAAGATTTCCATATAAGAAGGTCACTCAACACCCTGTGTACATGTACAAACCCTATGAGATTGGACTGAAAAATTGTAAGTGTTTTCCAAGAAAATGTTTGTACATGTATTTCCTCACTGCTCAAATTGACTTTGAGTTTGACTTTGATGACATGAAATTGCTATCGGGGGCTTGTTAGTCAATACAGAGGAAAATTAGTAAACTTCTTATAAGTTATATGGAACTCTTTCCATATATCATCAGTATCAAAATAAAGCACACGATTTCAACTTTTGGAAAGATTTCCATATACGAAGTTCACTCAACACTCTGTGTACAAACCCTATGAGAGTGGACTGAAATTTTTTTAAGTGTTTTCTAAGAAAATGCTTGTATTTTCTCACTGCTCAAATTGACTTTGATGACATGAAATTGCTATCTAGGGGCTTGTTAGTCAAAACAGAGGAAAATAGTGAACTTCGCATATGGTAATCTTGCCCAACTTTTCACTTATTTAGCCATCTTGGCCAAACAGTGCACATATCCAGGTATTTAGTTTGTGTTTTTCTGTAATCTTGAATACATCTCGTAAAATCTCGCGTGCGCTTTTGGGCCATGCATGCGTGACCTCGGCCCCCCGGGACAAGAAACTGAGGTCAAACAAGGCTGTGTGTGTGACACGGCCACTGACTGATAAGTTGGGTCCAAGTTACTTGGACTCAGAGGAATGTCAGACAGGTCGACCGTTGAGACAACTCGACTCGGGACAAGTCGATCGTTGAGATGCTCGTCTTAATGGAAATGAATACACGTGGAGCAGAAAAAGTTGCACAAATCTGTGGCAAGATCGATCACGGGTGCGGCGCGGGCATACTCGATGTACAGAGGGCGTCGCGTCGGGCCGATGCGCCACACCCGGCCGCGAGGACCGGGCCGGGCCCGGCACGCGGGCACGTCGACCAGCGCAGCAAATGGGCAGAGGCCCGGCGCAGAGGCCCGGCACAAACGATGTCACCATGCACGGTACGGCAACGTTGACCGACCGGGGTAGCCCCACTAGTGTGGCCGCGGTATGCTGCGCTGAACAGCACAGCATACCGCGGCCACACTAGTGGGGCTACGACCGGGGATGAGATAAGTGGGCGCACAGGGCTGGCAAAAACGATGTCACCGTGCACGGTACAGACAAGTTGACCGGCAAATGGGCGCACAGGCCGTGCACGGTACAGCCACGTTGACCGGGGATGCGCACACATGGCCTTGAAAAAAAGGAACGATGTGCACGACAATCACTCTGCGCTATATCGGCTCTGTTTTATGCAACAAAAAAAACTCAGTCATGTGTCATCACTCCCAAACGGTGATCAGCCGCCATCAAAATCCCGGTACTATCCCCGAAACTAGGCCCAAAACTAGCTGGAGTTACCCAGCCCTGAGTTTTATCATAGGGTTGTCTATTAGGGCTGGAGCTAGTTTCTCTCGTAACCGATAGTACAGGCAAAAATTTTTGGAAAATGTTGAATTTTGTCCCCGTTACACACTAATTGCAACTGCAACTCACCCCAAACTTGCCTGGAATAACCATTACACAGGTCCTTGAAGTAAAAAACGATCCACGATGAAGATTCAGCCTACAATTGCAGTGAAAAAAGGAGGAATAACCGCTAACCTGACAACCTTGCAGGCATGGCCAGGACAGCAATTGGTTTGTGCACAAAAAAAATTGTGTACAATGAATGGCGGTCGGTTACCGGTACCAGGCTGTCAACCAAAGATCCTATAGCGGCGCTATAGGATCTTTGCTGTCAACTAGTCGTTTTTGCCGGCTGGCTGTTGGCTGTTGGCGCATGACGTCACGCGGAAGCGTAACACCCGATGACTGTTTTATGCACTGTTGCGCTTCCAGTCCCGCAGCTGTGATGCGAGTGGTAAACTTCATATGAGTGCATGAAACAGTCATCGGGTATTACGCTTCCGCGTGACGTCATGCGCCACTACAGCCAACAGCCAGCCGGCAAAAACGACTAGTTGACAGCCTGGTACCGGTAACCGACCGCCATTCATTGTACACAATTTTTTTTTTGTGCACAAACCAATTGCTGTCCTGGCAATGCCTGCAAGGTTGTCAGGTTAGCGGTTATTCCTCCTTTGGTGTAGGAGTAGGATTGATAGTATGCGCATGCGTACAAGTGCAAGTACGTACCCCCCGCGGCGCGCTCCGAGCGATCGAACCCGAAAATGACTGCGATATCTGCGCGCGTGCTCGTTTCAAGTGTTAGGTTGGCTCAGTGCGGAAAGGGCATATTTTTCATCATTTTTGCCGAAAACAGACAGAATCCACCGATGTTTGTTGGGTGCACATAACGTGAGTATGTCATGAGGTATTGTACGGAGTTTAGGGGCAAACTGTGCAGCGGCTCTGTGGGAAATGGCTTATTTGGAATGGACGTTTTTGTACTTAATTAGTGTTTTGTGTTGACAGCAATTTTGCGGGCTTCTGACTCTATGAGGCTCCGCTCACCATAGTTCTAGGAGTAACCCCCACTCAGAGCTAGCAGGCTAGCTATAGGCCCTATGCCGTATGCGCCCAAAATAAAAAAAATACAAATTTCTGACAAAATTTTACTGGTAATTAAGTAAAGATAATAATGGTTTATGAGAATTTATCAATTTTTTTGAGATTCCGATCGAGGCACTGACTTTGGATTTTCCGAGTTTTATTTAAGTGCGCCACGTACGTAGTGACGCGTTTACAGAGCAGATTTTGTGCCCAATTTCCGGACGCCACCGTTTTCAAAGTTGCTTCGGGCTCAATTTCAAGACACTGAAATTGTTCAAAACAACAAACATTATAAAGGTAATATTACCAGCATTTTACTGAATGAATTTGAAGTTCATTTGGCAACGCTGTAACATGACAAAAATCGGGGGAAACATCGATGTGCGACGTTGACTCCAGCCAGCATACAGATACACGTGCTATCCGCCAAAAACGTCTACAACAAATTACAGGCATGTTTAACATGGTGGCGCTCTTCACAATTAACGGTGTCAGTCCATCCTCGTTCTCTTCATTTAAAGCAGTACGCCCTCAATCCTACAATACTATTGGGAAAAAAAATTGAAAATAAGGTTCGCCCTGGGGACTAGGTTGTGCTGATTTCCAAATCTCCCATGATGCACTGCAAATTCCCAATTCCCAATTCTGTTTTCGTTGGGAAATCGGAATCGATTCGTTTTCCGTGTTGCTTTCGAATAGGGAAATGAGAATCGTTATTCGTTTTCCGTTCGGCTTTCGAATAGGGAAGTGGGAATCGTTATTCGTTTTCCAAATTTGCTTTCGAGTTGGGAAATTGGAATCGTAATCTGTTGTCCATTTTGATGTATAGGATGCAACCCTGCAAATAAATTCCCATAGACACTAGTGCTAAATGCCCATACTTCAAAATTCTTTTAAAAATACTCAGAACTCTCACAGGTATTTAAGCTGCACAGAAAAATGATGATCGACATGTCGTCTTTCAATTTCTTTTCATTTTTTGGTGGGTTGACCATTGACTTTTCGAGAAATTCTCGCCCAAAGAAGACGACCCCTATTTTCCCCAAAGCGGAACGGCAGCCATCTTGAAAAACGATCCCTCCACAACATGGCAAAATAGCGCCACTTTCAAGCCCAATTGTATCCAAAATGCTCAGAATTGGAAGCCCCAAGTCCGGGCCAGAGGTTCATTGCCATATCTCTTCAATTCCCCAATGTTATGGCTCCCAGAACTCTCTAATATAGAATGTTTTGAGGGTATAACTTTTATTCATGAGCTCGGCGGATTGATTTAGGCCTATTTACCGGTGTGCACCCTATAATAGCAGGTAACTTTTTAATATTAACACAAAACCACATTCAGGGGAAGCAGAATATCTCCAAAGTCAATATTTTGAAAAAAAAAATGAAAGAAAAAAATTATCCGAGGTCGATATTAGGCCCGAAAATAGTGACTTTTTCGCCCCTGCTAAGCTGTAGAGCGCCCCCAGCGACAATAAATTGAGTTTCAGCTACTTTTAAGCTCAAAATGCCCCCCCCCCGTTTCAACTAGCAATTGTTGTAATCGGCTGATAGCCTACCGCTCTCTTACGATTTGGGAGCATCCGTTACGGAAAAACCCTTGTTGATACCTTTAAAACACTTTTTCCCCCTCCCCGTAGGTTCCGCCCACTGAAAAGACCACTGCCGCGGCACAGCGCATGCGCGAAACGGCCATCTTTGTGATTCTTTATAGGATGCAACCCTGCAAATAAATTCCCATAGACACTAGTGCTAAATGCCCATACTTCAAAATTCTTTTAAAAATACTCAGAATTCTTTTAAAAATACTCAGAACTCTCACAGGTATTTAAGCTGCACAGAAAAATGATGATCGACATGTCGTCTTTCAATTTCTTTTCATTTTTTGGTGGGTTGACCATTGACTTTTCGAGAAATTCTCGCCCAAAGAAGACGACCCCTATTTTCCCCAAAGCGGAACGGCAGCCATCTCGAAAAACGATCCCTCCACAACATGGCAAAATAGCGCCACTTTCAAGCCCAATTGTATCCAAAATGCTCAGAATTGGAAGCCCCAAGTCCGGGCCAGAGGTTCATTGCCATATCTCTTCAATTCCCCAATGTTATGGCTCCCAGAACTCTCTAATATAGAATATTTTGAGGGTATAACTTTTATTCATGAGCTCGGCGGATTGATTTAGGCCTATTTACCGGTGTGCACCCTGAAGAATGGAAACAAACGGGTTTTCTTTTGTTGGGAAATGGGATATGTTACCAAAAAAGAAAGTATAATTTCTATTTCTCTTTTTAAAGTATTTTATTATCCATGAACGAAAGGGAATTTTGTCTCTCTTTCAGCTTTTAGCTGTCCAAAAAGGTAAAGAAGAGAGTTGTTTTTGAGGTTTTTGTTGTGAAACTGGAGTCTTCGACCCGTGGTCCCGCCCGTTATTTGTATAGGGCGCCCTCTTTTGAAGCAAATTTAATAGGTTGAATTTTCGAGCTTATTTATATTGTTTAATGATTTCTCTTGATATTTAGCAGATTTTTATATATTTATCACGACCAATAAATAGACAACTTAACCAATTTATACTTAGTTATCGTCCAGAAAAGAAGCGAGCTGTTTTTGTTCCATGATTTACTTTTTTGAAAAAAGTTTACCGACCATTATTTGTACAGAGCGCCCTCTTTTTTATGTTTGACAAAAATTTATCAGACCACTGTTTGTGAAGAGCGCCCTCTATTTTGCGCTGAACAGACTTTTTTCTCGATATACAACAGGCGATATTTCTCGAGTTAATGTCCGCGCAAATGTGCATGATTTTCTCTCATGAAAATGAAAGTCGACTTTTATTAAATTTGCTCTACATATTTCTTGAGTTTAATGCAGACATTTTTGCTCCTCATTTCGCTCGTACCACAGAGTTACAGAGTACGAAATATGGGTCTTCTAACTTTGAAATGACCTAATGAATTTGAGTACAATGATTTTCTATTGCTTATACATGCAGGAGTAAATTTAACAGTTTGTTCAATAACTTCTTGATATTTTGAACTGTTACAAATTTACAATTAAAAAAGGTAAAATGAATCAGGATTGTTTTTGAGACAAAGTCTTAAATGCCTAGTTGCTGGGAAAAAAATTCTGAGCTAAAATTGAAAAAACGCAAAATGAAATGAAAGAATTTGTGACAACCTCTCTATAGTGGCCACTTTTCCATCTCCGTTCCATATATGGCCTCTTTGGAAAGGGTTTGATGTTAAAAAAAAAAAAAAAAAAAAAAAACGTGTGAAAGCATTTAAACTACATTTTGGTGTGAAACTCTGAAGTTTCCAACAAGGTGGTACAGGGCAAGTACAAAAAAGCAGAACCCAAACCCCCAAAATCATATTTATATTTCAAAAATAGGTAGCACAAAACATAATGACTGGAAAGCCAATTTCATAGCTACTTTAAGATGACAAAATTACTGAAATTGCTCAATCCGTTCAAAGACTATCACCATTTAAACATGACCTTAAAACCTGTCTCGTCCAAAAAGTGATTTCAAGAATCGCCGTCACAATTGTCTTTAAACATCACCAGCGATAAAACCTCAGTTTAATAGTTAAAAGTATTGAACAATGTCCTTTTTTAAGGTCTGTCTTGAAACAAAATAGGATTTTATAAATCATATTGCTTGCCTAACCAGGGTTAATAAAGATGCTGTGTACTACAGTTGTTGACAGTTGTTGAAACAAGAATTCTGGGTCATTTTCTTTGTTGTTCCAAACAGTCAAAACACACAATTAATTGCTGTTTTTAGACGAGACAGGTTTTTAGGGTCAATGTGCTTAAATGGTGATATTCTCTGAATGGATTGAGCAATTTCAGTAATTTTTCATCTAAAAGTAGCTAATGAAATTGGCTTTCCAGTCAGTATTATTTTTGGTGCTATATATTTGTTTAATATAAAATATATTTTTGGGGGTTTGGGCTCTGATTTTTTTTACTCACCCTGTGTGCAACCAGAAGCGGCCCAAACTTTATTTTGGAAGTTCAAAAGTGTTGAAGTTGAATCCATCACAAGTCAATAAGCTGTTCAAATGAACTTAACGCAAGCATTCCTTTGTAATTGCAACTTTATCCCCTGTTATTTACAACTGGACTTGCGAAGGCCATTACTTATACCGAACTTGTGATAGACTTGACTAAAACACTGGTATGGAACCATGCCTCGTTAGCACTACACGGCTTGTTGTTCATTGACTGGCACCATTCTCTTCCTTCTTTTTGTATAATACAAGGGCCTTGCTGATCAGGTCTGGAATTTCAACAGCCAACCAGGGCCCCAGCTGAAAATGGGAAAATGGAGAATAGATATTAAAAAGTTACAAGTCCAATTCGGGCGATTCACAATGAAGTTTACGGTCGATAAAACACGGCCCGTGTATGTATATGCATGAGGTTAAGTAAAGAAGAAAGTCAAACTTCGTGCAAATTTATTCAACTCACCCCTAACGCCATAGCATGGCCGATCCCAAACTTTGGGACATTCTTAGCCCAGAGGGGTTTAAAGTGATCCGTCAGACAAATTTTCCCCCCTCTGTACATCTTGGCTGTTTTACCATCCAGCTCTGGAATGGCGATTTCTGGAGCGGTTTGTGGATACATCACCGGAATCTACAAAAAGTGAAGTTTGAGGTCAATGGTCATAAGTCAAACAACCAATCAAATGTCTTTTTACAAATCATCATAAGGTTTTTATCAGTCATAGCTATTGTACATTAAACTTGAAATGTTTAACTGGTTTCTGCACAACGGAGGATTTCGGAGGAAAGTTCAAGAAACTTCCTACCATAGTGCAAGAATCTAAGTTCCTCTCAAGCAAGTTTGAGAAAAATGACTTAAAAAAAAATAATAATAGTTTCATCTCTGGGCTTTTTGAAGAAAGGATGTGGCCTTAATTTCAAGATGGTGGATTTTCTAAAACTTACTCTTCCATTTTCTTGACTCTTTTCCTGAGACTTTTGTGGCCAAGGTACAAGACAAATTGAAAATGTATGATTAAATGAAACACGAGGAAAAATGAAAGCAGGCAAGGACGATAAACTGGTTTATTTTTTGACTTGGCCTAATGAATCAACATTGGGATTTAACTTGATGATGATTCTGTGTTTGCCAGTGCCATCTCTCTGGGATCTAGCCCCCTCAAAAGCTTACCACTGTTCACACTCTTTGCATTTTCCAAAATGAAAGTACTTTCAAAACCATTTCTTTATTATTATCAATAGTTTGTCAAGTCGGAACTTAATGACAACAAGAATTCAAAGTTACTTCAATTCCATTTTCTTACTCAATATTAAATGCAAGGTTTTATTAAACAGATTATAAATGGATTGACTGACCTGGGTGTCATCTTCATTGTTTATTGTGTACATGCACCATCACCTGAAAGAGACAATGATTTCATGCAAGTACTTTATATAAGTGTCCACGAAAAAAAGTTATCTGTTAAAGAAAGAGCAAAGGAAAGCTGAATTTGGTGGCACTTGTCTGAAAGTAATTGACAAATTATTTGGGTTTGTAAAAATTTGCAAGATTAAGGATGATTTTCTTTTTATACTCACTTTTAATTAAAAAGAAAGGAAAAGCCTCAACATAGTTTTTTTTTTAAAATCATTTCTGGATTGATGCTGCAGAAAGAGTATGCAGTTGCCTAAGATTTTTCTCACCAAATATAAAAAGATCTCATCACAGCCAACAGCAAAGTATTCTGAGTGCCAGCTGCCAACTTGCATTTTTTTTTGGGGGGGGGGGTGTTAAAAATGTAACTTTTCTAGCTGTGAAAACATGTGCTATATTAGGGCTTCAAAGATAGATGAATTTTAAGAAGTGCAATGCACATACATGTAAGGGTGAGGCTGTGTAGTGATATAGTTAATGTTGTGACATTGGTTTGCATTCAGGCTGGGTGGCCTTTCAAAAGAAAGCAACAAAATATATTAGTAGCGAGTCTGTAAAATGGCCCACTTTTATGAACAGGACTGCCAGCTCGTATTTCTGTGTAAATTGCTCTATTTTGCAATCCAGTAAAGACATCAGTTTTAAAAATCGCGATGGGCTTCTGGACGGTACTTTTAGGGGTGATCATCTTTGGATATAAATTTCTCACCAAAGTCATCGGATTACCACAACAAAATTGAACACAAATTGAAACCTCAAATCATTATTTAATGATTTGATGTATCTTAAACACCTTGGAGAGCTGTGAGTATTTTCCCCTGAATTCTGGAAGTGGGGGTATCTATCACTGGGGTCTATGGCAGTTTATTTAAGTAGTCTGCAACCTGATGGTGTACGTGTACATGTACACGTATGCAAGTACAAAATTAACCTAACTCAGGTCCAAGATACAAACTCAAGTGTCGAGTAAACATGTCAGCAAACCAACAAGATAATGAACTGTACATGACTCAGATCTGGGATCCGCCCACTCTAAAGGTTACGACTATTCACACTCATTGCATCAAAGTGGAAAATCTCTCACAATTTTTTTTTTCAAATTCTCTTTATTAAAGTGAATGGACTCCTCAATTCCTTCAAGGATATCTGAGGTCATACCTGGGAAAAAAACAGGAATCGAACCAGGGGCCGATAGAAAAGAAAACAAGCAGTAGGATCTGAACCAAAGACTCCTCAATTCCTTAAAGGATAACTGAGGTCACACCCAGGAATAAGCAGGAATCGAACCAGGTTCAATGGAAAATAAAACAAGCAGAAGGATCTGAAGCAAATATTCACAAGATTCAAACCAGACAGCCCTAACATGAAGCTTCTAAGACATTAAATGCATGTAGGATCACTAGTCATCAAATCTAGCTGATGCAGTTATTATTTCCAGACAACTTTCATTCTTACTTGACTTGAGACGTTTACCGGCCGTCATCTTCTTGACTCCTCAGCGTCTCTCAGCCAACATTCTCTCCAGATCTTCCTTCAATCTCTTCCTGATGTCATAGAACCCAGGATGAATCCTGCCAAGAACCTGACCATGTTCCTTGAGTTGTCTCATCTTGTTGTCAAGGGAGTTTGAGGTGATGCCCTTCACACCCTGCAAACAGGCCAGACAGGATGACAGTTTTATGTTACCATGGTTACAGCATTCTTAAAATATATGTATTAATAGATACACTGTTTCAACTTTATGTTGGTTCCCCTCCTCTAAAACTCTGCACTTTTAACACTCCCACAAAGGTTTGTGTAGATTGAGGACTAATTCCCACTGTCCTTCTGATGGCTTTTGTTTGGGTAACTTTTTACAACTCCTTTCATTTGATTTGTGATGGTTTCCAACTGAGGACATAGTGTCCTCTTATGTACAGTCAATTCTGTTGTTCATTGTCCTCAGTGTACACCATTACACCCAAATGTACTTCCCCCAGTAGGATGTATATGTTTTATTTGCATGGACAATTTTTACACAAAGTTTAAACTTTTTGGGTTGTTCAAAATGATAACTTCAAACAGACTGAAAATTCTTTATCAGTATTTATAGCACAAGATGATAGAAACTTTTCGTGTGTGAAATATTTTTACAGCTTATTTTATTTGATGGTTGAAAATAAATCAAGTGGAATTAAATGTATGGTGAGGTGTATTCGATTGAAATTTAACAAAGTGCAGCATGTACATATGTACATATACAAATAGAATGCATGAACCTATCTAAGGTCCAAAAATCAAGTGTCAAGTAAATATGTACACAGATAGGCAGATATACAGACTGTGCGTGTGGGACGTACATGTATATGTATGCAGCAAAACAAAAATCCCAAGCTCTATATATAAACCATGTCACGCGACTTGATGACGATGCTGTGTTTGTCCAGCGCCATCTTTACCAGATCTGCCCCATCAAAAGCCTCAACTGTTTGTGCTCTCTACATCAAATTGGAAAGATTTGTATTCAAGTGATTTAGTTGAAATTCAAAGAAGGTAAGAAAAGAGTGTCAGTTATTTTGAATGAGGTTAAATGCTAGCTTACCGGTACAAGTCATTTGACAGGAAATTCTCACACACAAAAATTGATGCCTTGCTCGAAAGTGGATCAAAATCAAATTTGGTTTGTTTTCGCCCAGATGAAACTCACACAAACAGTGCAGTATTAAAGAAGTTACATTTCTGTATTATAACCATTTCAATTTCTTTTTAAATACTCTTTGTATACAGATATAATGGCTACAGCTCTGAAAAACATCGGTCCCCATCTAGAATGTGACATATGCGCAGACAAATATAAACAGCCCAAGGTGCTGGATTGCATGCATAGTTTCTGCCAGAAATGTTTGGAGCAATACTACATTAGCAGGTATGAAGGTCAACAAACAATTCCTTGCCCTGTATGTCGACGGGAGACAGTACTTCCAGAGACACAAATTCAAGGACTGAAAACAAATTTCCATTTGATGGGAATAGTTGAGGAGGTCTCACTCCAAGCAAAGGTGGCTAGTTCAGTGAAAAAAACACCAGAAGAAGATGAGTCTAAATGCCACAAACACAAGGGGGAAGTGAAATGGTTTTATTGTGAGACATGTGAAGAGTTAATCTGCCGAGCTTGTACTGTAGTAGACCACCGTGAACCAAAACATCACTTCATTGACTCTAGAGAGGCTTCTCGCAAATACAAACAGTCACTGAAAAATATGATTCCAAATGTCACCACCGGCATCAAAATACTTCAAAAGGCTTTGGCCAATTCATCACAAGCTAAGCAAAAGTTCACACAGAACGTCACAAAGACTGTGAAAGCTGTGAAAAACAAAGCTGATAAATTGAGAGCTGAGATAACAACTGAAGAGACAAAGATGATTGAAGAAATCAAGCAACTCCAGCAGGATCGCAACAGAACATATGATGAGCATCAGAACACACTGACAATGATGCTTGAAAGTAAAAAACAATCACTGGGGACATCCCAGGATATCATTAACACTGCATCAGACAGTGACTTTTTGTCTCTATACCCTATCATCAGCAAAGACTTGAAATCACTCAAGAGTCAAAATCCTCCCCAGATTGATCCCAGGCTTTCATATCTGAGCTTCACTCCGGGTCAGAGGATTGGTGACATCAATCTGGGCAAGCTGGCAGTCAAAGGCAAGTGGGAGATGTGTTGTGAGTTTGGTACACAGGGAAATGGTCCAGGACAGTTTAGTTTTGCTCGAGGTATTACTGCTACTCAACCTGGTGAGATTGCTGTGGCAGACTGGTGGAATAACCGAGTGGTCATCTGCAGCAATGAGGGACAACACAAAGGAGCCATTCCCCTACAACGTAAGTTTCTTTTATGCACATGTTCATCAACACAAACTTTCATGATCGTGCGGAACTTATAAGTATTAAAGTCTTCCATGTGCAAATGCAGATTAGACAACTGAGAACGAAAACCAATAACATACTGGCAATGAATTCATGTGCTGGCAGTGATAGCCAACAAATTAGGTTTTGTTCTCCTGACAAATGTTCCATTGTTTTGTTTTGTTACATGTAGGGCTATGTAAAAAAAAAAAATTACAAACAATTAAAACAGACACACAGACAGAAAAATAAAAACAAAACTACAACAGAACTTATATTTATTTCATTACTTATTTCAGTGTGTATAATATAGAAGAATTGTTATTTTGGGGATCTGTAACTTTTAGAAAATAGCAAATTTGCTTTTAGGCTGTTTTGCAAACGAACAAATCTGCCCTCTGAGTAGAATGTTCTAGGCCTGATTTTGTTGATGAACCATTTTTTTTGGCCTGTGTACACGTGGAGTTGCTTGACCTTCTGGGGTTGACGGTCAAATTAAAGTTAAGTGAATTCAAAATACTAAAAGCAAAGTAGCATGAATTTTAAAAAATGGATTTACGCCGTAACGGGTCAAGGTATGAAGAAAATCTTTGTACAAACATGCAAACATGACAAAAATGGTGACATCATACAATGTCACCACCATATCAAATTACAAGTGATTTAAATGGACACTACCTCTTGGAAAGCACCCAATAGGGCTACAAAGAGCATTTAAAAGTAGGATATAAACGTCTACACAACCATCTTGACAAATTGGGCTTTTGTTATTTTCTGCAAGAACAAAGTTTGGGGGTCAAAATTTTGACTCTCAAAAATGTGTCATTCTGTGTCAATTCAACACGATTTTGGACCCGACCCTCACAGATTGTAATGATATTTGGTGTGATGATTGGCCTGTATGAAAAACCCCCAGAACTGATTTTTTTTTGTAACTTGGCTTGATAAATTCTGAGATACGGTCAACGAACTTTTGACTAATTAGCATGACCTCCAAACTTTCAATACTTGTATCTCCAAAACTATAGCAAATACAAAGCCAAATTGTACATCAAATTAAAGCTTTTTGAATGGCCTCCATTTCATAAAATAAAACCAAAATCATACCATGAAGCGCAGAGAAAATGCATTACGAAATGACCTTTGACCTTGAATTACGAAAAACAATATGCTCCAAGTTTCATTTTTTTCAGTTGTTAGTTTATGATGTAAGCAACAATCTTGGAACATTTTGTGAAAGGTGTCTTAAAGTTTGCAAGAACCGAGTTGTTATCATACAGTTTTCAATTATTTGATGTCTCAAAATGGGGTCTGTGTTGTTCAATGCTTCATTTGAAAATTGAGCAACCTTTTTATTTCTAAAAAAAAAGCAACACTATTAAAAATAAGACTAATCTATTTTGATGTTTGTACAATGAGAATAGCACAGAGAGTGCATGTACAACTTTATAAAAGACTTTGCATAACTGTATCTCCAAGACGTTGCAGTTATTCACAATTATACTTGTATGGTGGTTGAAATCTGCACATTGTTCATGTAGGCCTATTCATTCTACATGAACAGGCTATAAAGCACGCCATGTATTCATTATTATAGGTAGGTTATCAAAGGTATTTATATTTCATGGGGACTGAGAATAGTGAAAGTGCATTTATATACTGTGCATACAATGTATGTTACATTTGAGTTCTTCTTTACCCACAGGTCCAGTGGCAGTTGCAGCCATCCACAATCCTGAGCAACGCTTGTTTGTGTTGGAAGAGAGAAGCAAGTATGTCAAGGTGTTCAACATGAAAGACAACACTCTTGTAAAGCAGTTTCCAACGGTGCCCAAGTATCAGGTAGACACGACAAATATGAACCTATCGAGTCTAGCAGTAACAAAGAATAGCATCTTAGTAGGCGACACCTACAATATGGTGTGGACTGAACACAAAGCCACTGATGGTGAGATCCTACACACCATACCAGTGCAGACTCCACCTTGGTTCCTGGCTGTTGATGACGACACTGATAGAGTTGTGGTCAGTGGAGGTGACACAAAGAAAGTGGTTGTTAGTGATAGCAAAGGTAGAACAATCTGGACCATTAATCCAAACATTAATGGTGAGCCAGTGGGGAACTGCAAGGGTGTATGCTGTGACAGCTCAGGCATCTACCTTGCAGTGGACCAAAATGTGTCTGGCACTGGTTATATTCACCACTTTGACCTAGATGGCAGGTTTCTTGATTGCCTGGCTCATGGTCTGCATGCCCCACAGGGATTGACATTCACATCAGAGGACCAGCTGGCAGTGGCTGACCTCTCCACAGTCAAGATGTATCACAAGGTGTGATGTCATCCAACATGACATTGACTAGCAATCATCATCATCCCAACAGCAAATGTTGAGGATGAAATTGTCCAATCATTACAGCACCAATCAACATTCATGTCCCACTCATATCACATCTCTCCTCAAAAATCCAAACTGCCAGATCCCTCTGATGTGAACCATTTTACCATACAAATTCTTAAATAAACCGTGCATCAATTACATTATGCTACCATACAAAGTCTTATATAAACAGTGTATTGACTAGTTACATTTGATTTGATTGGGGGACAATTTGTTTTATATGTACATGTACGATGACTGGAATCTATTATCTTTGTCTAAATTAAATGGCAAATTTGAAAGGAAGAGGGGAGTTTAGTGGGTGTTGAGGTGTTTGAATGTAATGACCCCCGCCTCCTCAACCCAACACCCCTCCCTCACCCAGTACATGGATTGCCATCAATCTATCCAATACTTACCAACTTTTTGTGGTGTTTTTGAAACCCCGTCTTCGTTGTGGCTTCCGCTTCATCTCTGGCACTAGATTCCTAAGAATCCTACCACATTCAAACTCAGTGAAAAAGGAACCAACCATCCATTGGCCTTGTGTGACAGGATTTGGTGTCTCTAAAGAAGAAAATGGATCAAAATTGTACTGGAGTTACATCAGGGGACAAAAATCATGAAGCCAGAAGCCAAAGCCAGGGACTTAGCCAAGATTTCATAAACACAATTAAGATTCTTAAATTGTTGATGAAGGAAGTTGGTGTATATATTCTGCTATCTTTTACAACAAAGATTTGAGTAATGTTTAGGATCTTTTCATTCTTGATATTCAACATTCTGCATTACTCAGTTCAAATACGCGCATATTAGTGTTCAAGATAAGCCTTTATTCACTCAGTTGATTTTGTGTTACTTTTTTGCAGTTTCATGTACAGATTTAATTAATAAAATGCTGCCTTTCAAGTCAATTGACTTGTCCAAATGCATCCTAAAGATGAGCGACAAAGCTCATTCTATTAAATGTGGTTTCAGATCTTCATTCACAGAATAAAGAATTGTGTTGACAGCATATCAAATCCTTTGTGGTCAAAAGGACCCCATGTAAACTGGCCAAAGCAAACAGCCAGATGACCTTGGACACAGAGAGATAGGAGCTCCCGGGCTCTGTGTATACAGTAGCACTGCCTAGCACGTGTACAATAAACAGACTCTACGCGCTGAGCCATATGAGCAACGGCAAATTTTATTGGAGTTTAGATGTACAATTCTTTAGTAAATGTATACACGCGAGCCTAAACCTTTACCAATCACAATAAGGGTTATATTGTTGGAAAGCTGACGAGACGAAGAAAAATGACTCCAGAGATCTAAGCTCCCAGGTGGCACTTTTTAACGTTATGATGATGTTAATGGACCAGTTCTTGGCTGAACACATGGTTTACACACAAAACAGGGAGATTTTTGACTGAAAATGCAGTGTTTAACATCAGTTCGCGAATGAAACTCAGTGTTTTATTCAGTCTTTCTTTCATTTTCTGAAAGAGTATATTGTTAGGGTCACACTGTAGTATACCCTAGGTATACCCTGTCGAATAATGGAGTGGTGGCGACAGATGTGAAAAAAGGCCCGTTTTTAATGATTTTTTCGCTGCGTTCTCTCATAGACGTTGCACATAAAAACCGGCCTGGTGGGTTAGTTCCCCAAAGAAATTCATATGTGTTCATGCAGTTTATATCTAACCTCATCCGAGGCTTTTTATTAGCCAAAGCCGGAGACAAAACCACGATTTCGCAAACTTCCAGAGATTCTGAAATTTGTTCCTAATAGAATCTACATGTAATCCATTATATTGTACTTTTGTTAATAGAACTTTTGAGACAGTTTTACAAGCACTTCATCCTTGAGATGTAACCATGCTAAAAGTATTTTGTGAAATAATATCGCTTAAATTCATTTTAAGCATACGCTTCACAATGTACTCAGATTACTGTTCAATATAAGCCTTTAATTACTCAGTTTTTATATTACTTTTTGCACTTTCCGTTTACACATTTGAATTTACGATACACTTACATGTATATTGAAGATAATTTACTCATTGAAATGTTTACTAAAGATGAGTGAAAATTTATTTGGTTTCCTGTCTTAATTCACAGAATTAAGACTCATGTTTATAAAAATGTTTTATCTTGATTTGAAATTTTGTTTACAATTTTTCTCAGACTGTCAAATATCCCTTCAGTTTGAATGACTAGAAATCAATTCGACTGAAGCTGAATTTCAGAAAGGTATACGGCCTCAGTTGCCTTAATTTTGGCCTGACTGCCACCTTGAAAAGATCCCACACAAATGGCAAATTTCTAATCCAATTATTTTCCTTACAAAACAAATAGATTTCTTTGTCTTTTCAAGAATTTAATTGCACACCTTTATTTTTCATTGTTTTACATTGTTGGTTGCCATTTCAGAAAACTTGGAAATGAAAAAAAATCACTTCAGTTTGGGTTTCAGCAAAATGTTTTAATCTGTTTGCAAAGTATCAACCTTATTGTAAAAATTAAATGTTCAAGTAGACTTTTAAGTGTTTAACAATTCACCACTGTATGTACATGTAGATGTACAACAAGACTTTGTAATCTACTCATTGTATACTGTGCTATCTCTACATTACATTTCCTGATAATAGAAATTACAGCCTGTACAATTTTAATTATTCTGTATTTCTGTTAACTTCACTTTTTATAGCCAAGTAAGATCATTTGCAATCACCCAGATAAGTACCTGCCGATTTAATGACAGAAACCTCAAAGTGAAGATAGGACTGGTACCAAATACCCTGTGAAATAATTCCACCTGAAATGGTATTGTAAGAAAACAAACATTGAAGGTGGTTTCAAAATAGGGTGCCTGCAGAATCCAGTTACCAGATCCAAAGACTTGTGCATTATGTTTTCTCTGTTTTCTCCCAAATGTATAGTAGCCACTATGCACCCTACTTAAAATATTGAGCACTTTTGTTGCTTTGGGAAAAGAAACCTGCAAAAAGCAAATGATACCGTTAACCATGTACATCACAATGAAAGTTAATCAAGATTGCTTTAAAAATTAGTCCTTTTTTAATATTCACTCAGTTTCTTTATAAAAAGTGTTGGTAGTTTCATTTTTGTAGTTTTTCATAGAAATCTTGTTTTTTTGTTATTATTTACAAGCTTTGTACATTTGCATTTACATCAATGAAACACTAATGTGGATAATCATTTAATCATCGAAGTGTCTGCTAAAGATGAGCAAAAATACTTAACCTATTAATTTGGTTTCCTGTCTGAATTCACAGAATAAAAACTTGTGTAAACTTTACTCACAAGGGATTATCTTGATGGAAATTTTTTTTTTTTTGAGGGTTAAAAATTCTTCAAGTGTGAAAGGTTGCCAATCATTGTAACAAATGTTCAAATCAATGGTATTGAATTTCAGGAAGCTACGGCCTCCGTTGCCTTGATTTTGGCCTGACTGCCCCCTTGAAATGTCCTTGCCTTTTCAAAAATTAAATTCCATTCCTCTGTTTTCAGTGTTGTACCTATTTGGTTGCCATTTCGACTTGAAATTAATGAAAACAATTATCCCCGTCACTGCAGTTTTGACTTTCAACAAAAAATTGTTAATTTTCATGAAACTTTTTCAAAACTCTACTGTAATAAATTCTATTCAAATTTACTTGTAAAATCTGAGGTTTTGAAATGAGAAGAAATAAAATGCATTAATCCTTTTTAGTCCCTGGGATAAGGCCATTTATTAGCAACATTATATGACTAATCTTTTCAATATCACTATCACTTTGTTGAACTAAACCTTAGGACATCTGAAACTCTGACTTGCACAGCTGGTATTTGTGCCTTGAAGCTCAAACAACTGTAATTTCTGATGCTAAATTTGTGGAAAACAAATATTTTGGGGCCACTGCTCTTACAAGAATGGCTTCATCGTGACCTGTTTTCTCATTTTTACCATCTTGGTAGGATGGTAAACAAGGAAAATCATGGTTGGTCCCAATGTTATTCGCATTCATGGTTTCTGAAGGCATATTGCTTTAAGGACACCCACGAAACTCTGTGACTTTACCCTATTTGGGGACACTTGTAATGAGTTCAAACTTTATTCTAAACATGCCAGCTAGCTTGGTGAACAAAGTGGATTTTCATTAGTCTTGTGGGAAAGGGATCCAGAAGTAGGCTTGCGCAACAATGGTTTCTCTCTATTAAAGTAAAGCCCTTTTCACACTAGACAAATCTCGTTTCACACTTAAAGAATATCAACCCTGCGTCAACCCCGAGACTGATTTCGCCCCAGGTTGAACTCAACCCTGCTCAAGACCAGGGTTGAGATTTTCAACCCGGGTTGAAATTCTGGTCAGGGTTCAAAATTGTAGTAACTGAGCATGATAAGCTTGATTTTCATGAAACAAGTGTGAAACGATGCGGAGTTGAGCGCGGGGTTGAAATAAAAAACTCAACCCAGGGCGGCACTGGGTTTGCCCAGGGTTGATTTCAACCCAGGTTGAGAGCCTCTAGTGTGAAAAGGGCTAAAGAGTTTCTAGTTGCTCTATTTCCCCTCTCTCCAAAAAAAGTCTACCCTCCCCATGAATGGGGCAAGTTAATAAATGATCACATTGGACTTACCAAGAAGTGACTGCTTGTAGTGACGGCCATCCCCCACGATTGCATCCTTTCCACATGACCGCCATACAGGACTGCTTTGGCTGATTCCCAATTTTCAGGGGTCAAATAACATCAGTCAAAGTCTGTTGGTTAAAAAAATCAGAGTCTAAATATTTCTTTGAGTGTCTCAACACAGCATGAAGTAGTTTGAGTATTTTTCAATGAAATAAATGATTTGGATTACCCATGAAAAAAAAACACAAAAGAAAACAAGGCTGGAAAGGACGTCCGCGCACAAAGTTACAAAAAAGAAGAGGCAAAGCATGTGTGCGCCGCTGCGATATAGCGGGTTGCTCCACTCAGATATAGGGGTGTTTCTACTGCGCCAAATACACAATGTATGTGCTAGTCTATATAATAGACCATGGCAATCTAAGCCATGCTCTATAATTTTTGAACAGATTCGCTGATTAGTTATGCAAGACAGCCGCATCTTGACCTCTAGATTTTTACCAATCAGTGGGTGCTTTCTATATATCGGGTCTTCGGTCATTCACCTGTTGTCGCGTCTAGACATAGATAAAATAAACTCAGCTATAATAAACTCAGCTATAGACACAGCAACAAAGACCTTGGTCAAGCACTCCGTATTGGGGAATGTTACGCGACATGCGTTCTAATTGACTGTTTCATGCGTTAGACTGTGAGTGCCTTCTGCGTGAACGCTTAATGCATGAAACAGTCGTCTTGCTTTCCACGACAATGCACCAGATGAAAATTTAACCAGCTGTACCTGGAAGCGGTATGGTACCTGCACATACATGGTGCACACAGATTTTTGAAAAAAATGTTGCAACCTGACGCTACTTCTTTCTCTATACATTACATGTACATATCAATTCAATGAAAGTCATTTGTTACAAAACATTATGATATGTGTTAAAGACATGAATCTGGGACTGAAAAATATTTCCAATTTTGTTAGGAAATACTTAGAAAATGTTCTTAGTCTCCATAGACATTGTACACAAGCGTGGAATTGGAAGTGACTTCAGCCTCAGGTTGCAACTAGCTGGAGTTACCCAGCCCCGAGTTTTATCATTGGGTTGTCTATATTAGGGCTGGAGCTAGTTTTTCTCGTAAACGATAGTATAGGCAGGTCCCCCCAACAAAATTTTGGAAAATGTTCAATTTTGTCCCCGTTACACACTAATTGCAACTGCAACTCACCCCAAACTTGCCTGGAATAACCATTACACAGGTCCTTGAAGTAAAAAAACGATCCACGATGAAGATTCAGCCTATAATTGCAGTGAAAACAGGAGGAATAACCGCTAACCTGACAACCTTGCAGGCATGGCCAGGACCGCAATTGGTTTGTGCAAAAAACAAAATTGTGTACAATGAATGGCGGTCGGTTACCAGGCTGTCAACTAGTCGTTTTTGCCGGCTGGCTGTTGGCTGTTGGCGCATGACGTCACGCGGAAGCGTAACACCCGATGACTGTTTCATGCACTCATATGGGGTTTACCACTCGCATCACAGCTGCGGTACTGGAACCGCAACCGATAGTGCATTGAAACAGTCATCGGGTGTTACGCTTCTGCGTGACGTCATGCGCCAACAGCCAGCGCAGCCGGCAAAAACGACTAGTTGACAGCCTGGTAACCGACCGCCATTCATTGTACACAATTTTTTTGTGTGCACAAACCAATCGCGGTCCTGGCTATGCCTGCAAGGTTGTCAGGTTAGCGGTTATTCCTCCTGTTTTCACTGCAATTGTAGGCTGAATCTTCATCCTGGATCGTTTTTTACTTCAAGGACCTGCGTAATGGTTATTCCAGGCAAGTTTGGGGTGAGTTGCAGTTGCATTTAGTGTGTAACGGGGACAAAATTGAACATTTTCCAAAAAATTTGGGGGGGGGGGGGACCTGCCTATACTATCGTTTACGAGAAAAACTAGCTCGGTTGCAACATTTTTTCCAGATTTTTCAATTGTCATCACGAGATAAATTACGATTAATTTGCATAATTAACTACACACAGTCAGTCTATGGAGAGTTCAGTTTCTCAGTCCAGACTCTTGTTTTTTCAACCTTTAACTGACCTTATCTGATGACATCTTCTGACCATCCTTTTTATAGCTCCATGGTCTGACCCCCTAAAAGATAAATCTGATTTTCCCATTTTCGTTTTCCGTGACATTTTTTTCTACAAATGATATCGTAAAAAATCATCGAATTTATATTGAAATAATTATAAAGCCGAATTTTTCCAAGCAAGTAAAATGCGTGGCAAGTATCTACAATCAATAAAGCATCTCTACAGAGCTCCGATAATAAATTCATGGTCTTAACGAAAGCATAAAAGTCGCAAAACGTTTGGCTTTGATATTCTGATAATAAGAACAATGACTAAACCTTTTGTGTGCCTCCAATGAGACCCATAGAACCCTCCCTCTCCCTCATGGGACCCACTACTGTTGGCTGTTGAGATGTCGGCTTGTCCTTTCCGAATTAAAATTTACGATCGAATTTACAGCACAGTCATGAAACTGTCGTCGTGTGATCGGTATGACACACAATACAAAGCTATGACCTCAGACTCGGGTCCCCCCCCCCCCCAAGAATTATGCAAATAGTATTGTCATCCAAATTTCATAGGCACGCGACATACCATATGCAAATTGTGTATCTTGGCCAATCCCAGCCAACCCCAGAAATTCCTGTTTACTTTCGACCAATCAGAACCGGGCATACACTTTTTTCAGAGAACATTGAGACTATAGTGCGTATTAGTCCGCGGATTAAGAAAAATAGAACCACATTTTCTGATTAACATGGTTTGATAGTTTCCTATTCGGCAGCATGATCCATTATATCGTATAGTTGTGATTAATAAACAACAAGTCATGCCCCTCTAGACAGAAGAAAAACATAAATGAAAAAGGGCAATTTGTGATGTGCGGAGAGATAAAAAAGTGATGGGGTTTTTGAACCACATTACGCCTCGAACCTGTCGTCTGACTTTCGCCCGCTCATCTGCTGCTTGCATTTCAAGACTGATGCCGGACATTTACACCTTGTGAGTATTTTTGTTTTAACTTTCCTTTCTTTTTTCTGCGATAAAATATTTCCAAATTTGATGTCCATTAGCACTTTGACGATGTTAAATAATTCAAGGTAACCGAGAAACACCTTTCAGCTATCGCCGTGTTTTGCACCCTAATTCACGGCAACATTGGAGGTGAAAACCGACACGTGCAATACTTATGAAGCAAAATGAAACACTCAGTAGGGGCCTTAACTCTTTACCGGACTGTCGCTTTGCCGACCATGTTCAAATGTAAAGAATTCAACCTACTAATTTTCGCGCAATAGGCAAACCTACTGAAACACCGGTCATCAGTACCGTTTTTAAGACCTTTCAATGCGGATCACAATCTGCCAATTAAGCAACAATACAACGATCTTTGTAGAGACGATAACTCAAGAACAATTAACATATTACATCGGATTGAAATTGCGTCCGATTATTGACCATTAAAATTTGACACAACCCGTTTGAAAATTGACGTGAACTGTGAAAGAATACATTGAATATGATTTAAAAAAAAAATAGAACTAAGCGTTTTAATCAAGAAAAATTCATTCCGAGATTAGTCTCTTTTGATACGCTTTGTGGAGATGATAACTCAAGAACAACAAATTGCATCGGATTGAAATTGCGTCCAATAATTGGCCACGATATTTGACACAAGATGTTAAAAAATCGACTGAAACCGTGGAAGAAAAAAGTACACACAACGACAATAACCAACGGCCAACAGTGTGCCAGGGCGCTCCGTTCTTTTTGCTACTCTCTATTTCTTCCTGAAGAGGGCGCCCTACACAAACACTGGTCAGCACCGTTTTTGAGACTTGTCAATGGGGTTCACAAAAATACAACACTCTTTGTAGAGACGATAACTCAAGAACAACATATTGCGTTGGGCCCTCCATCATTATTCTATATATACTAACATCTTGTGGTATGGAAACAAAATAGCGCCCCCGGATCCCCCCGCAAGGGGATTTTTTTTTTTTGTTCTTGCCCAACTGTTCATCCGGGTCAATATGGTATAAAACTTGATAGCGCCCTCTAGCGCTAGCGGTGCCCTTGAATTCGTGCCAAACTTGACTCCAAAGCGAAGTCTCTCATTTCCAACAGGTCCAAAGTCTTAAATCTCGACGATTTTCAAGAAAGAAACACAGAACGAGAAAGGTACTTATGCTTACTTAACTGTCTAGGACTTTATTTCGCATCTTCGTATCATTTAAAAATGTTTATCAATCCACATGAATGAAAATGTTTAACCTTTTCTTGGAGGATGGAGATTAAGCCTGCGTGAGCTGTCTTATGGTTTGTTGAAACCCAAACATGCCAGTGAAACCAAGACTTTGATTCACAAAAGTCCAATTTCAATAAACGGCATAAAAAAAAGTCAGTGTTTGCCAAGAATATTGTTTCTGAGACAATCCGGCCTCTGATATACTCTATCGTTGGGCATTCCTTATAACAGCTTTACGGCTCGAAAAAAAACCAGTCAGATTTGTTAGTACATGCATGTACATCTATGAACATTAGTTTTAAGAGAGGTTCGAATTTCTGTGAATACTTAAACCGTATTAAAATGGTACTCAAAACCGGCATCATATGAAACTTGTATTCATTTCAAACCTGCATGGTTTTTACCTCATTTGGAACTCTTATAGCCTCAAACGTGACCTCTCACTGTTCTTCTGTCCATTAAAAATGATGTGCAACACTACCAACAAATGTCACATTACACCGGCTTTGGCAAATATAGGTACGGGTCTAAACGTACTTCATTAGATCTGATCCAATACTTTTTGAAGTTGTGTCCATTAGGTTGCTGATATTCTTGAGAAAAGGCATGCATACCATCGTATCGATCGTTTTATCGAACTACAGGATACTGTATACATTTAAAGGGAAGATACGACATTTGCAAACATCCAAAAAACGAAATGATCAGATTATCACGAAATGTCTTACTGGATTGTTAGGGAATGACAGTCTAAAGCATCCTGTAAAGTTGTGGCTCCTGGTGTGCTGACATTTTCAAGAAAAACTGTATTTTCCCAACTCTGGTCGGCCGACCAGCGTTGGGGAAAACTGGTGTTTTTTTTTAATGCTCCTAATTGTTCATATTTAGCTCGTCTGCATTTTCTTTGCAATTGATTACACACATGTGAAGACTACAAGCCTGCTAGACTGATTCTCTGATCTTACAATTCCCCAAAGTCTATAAACTGCTCCGTTTCATCTGAAGTGGGGTCAGGGAACCAGACTACAAGAATATGATTGGTTTTTCTTGTTTTTTCCAGCATCTACGAACCCAAAACGTGAAACAAGTCAGTGTAACAATATTTGCTATAACATACTAATTCTCCAAATCCATTTATTTCTGAAAATTGTTGTACATTCCCTTTAATGTACAAACAACACTTATAGGCTACCACAACTCATGGTCAGTGTTGGTCAAAGGCCCTCACATGGGAGGTTCCCACATCCTGTTTGCAACAGTTTCTATACTCTCCCTCATGCGTAATGGGAACAAATAGACAATTCATTGGGACCACTTCCATGAAATAAGTCATCATTGTTGTAAAATGTCATGAAATTGGTTTATATTGTGAAGGCAAGTGCGATCCGTATATCAGCTTCTTTCTGATTCAAGCCGCAGCAGCAATGACCTCAACCATTTTGAAATTGCGTGATTTTCATCTTCGCCTTCCAACTTTCGCTGGGAAGTTTGAGGCTACGGTGCATGTTAATATAAAGACAACACTTATACATTTCTTATCAAGGCTTGACTGGGAAAAAAAACCTAACCCAGCTCCTTCATGTGCAAGTTTCTCAAAATAAATCGGTTTTTGTGAATTGTCTTATTTTTTTTCTCCCAAATACGGTTAGATAGATCGGTAATACATTTGCAACCATACTTTTCAGAACTCTATCATCTTCAAATGTAATGCTCCTTCAAAAAGCCACAAAAATTGTGTCATATTATGTAGAATTTAACAACAATCGCTAAAATCAATTTCTGTGCTTAGTGCAATTAAATATATTATAGTCCTAGCTATCTAATAGTAGGCGGGCGTAGTGATGCAGTCGCTTCCCAGTCGCATCACGCGGTAAACTATGCCCCGTCATAGCTTTTTTACACTGTAGATGGGGAAATGAAATAGAAATAAGGAAATTAGGAAATGGAAATTAGGAAATAACCTAATAAAAAATAATTGTTTAGACATTTCGACGGTGTTTTCACAAATTGACAAAAACCTCAATATCATGCAAAAAAGTCATTCCGAGATAATCGCCTTTGAAGTTAATCATTTTTTCAAAACACCTTTTCGACTAGTTTTTAGTTATTGGCCTGCCTCTCAAAATGCATTTATCTTCAATCCTCCAAAATCCTCCTCCTCTGCAAACACCATTCATCCTCAATCCTCCATAATCCTTATGTGCTTCAATACCATTCATCCTCAATCCTTCAAAATCCTTGTGTTTCTCAAACACCATCATCCCCAATCCTCCCAAATCCTCAAAGCGCTAGGAGGATTTTGGGGGATTGAGGAGGGGGGGGGTAGGGTTAAGGAGACATTTTTTCGTCATAAGTTATACCTAAGGGAGACAAAGTAGATTAAGCAGATATTTCAATCTGTATTTTTTTTTAGTGATCATGCTATAACGGGTGTGTTGTTTTGACTCCTTTAAAGGAGTTGTTTTGACTCCCCCTGTCTGGCTTGCAAGCCAGGGGGATAAAAATGGGTGGCAAGGGGTATGAGGTGGCACAAACTCGAAGATTTCAGAAAAAACTCACGACAGTTATTTTCGTCAGACATATCTCCACAGTCGTTGTCGCCGTCACATTTCCAGACGGAGGGAATGCAGTTGCCGTTATTGCATTGAAACTGATATTGGCTGCAGGTAGTTGGAGCTGGGAGAGGGGAATAAATCCAATAAATCATTTCCGTCAAAGTATTTAAGTTGCACAAAATCAGTTTCAGGCCTTTTAACAGACAACATGGAGCAACATACGTGTATACAATGTTTTAAGTCGAGTATTCAGTCGATCAAATCTAAAAAACACTGCAAGTAAAACTTGCGCGATCCCCCTGGCAATCTTTCTGTCTATGTTACTCACGTAGTACTTTGAGCATAGATATCTTGTAAAATTTGCTTTGAAAGTCTTAAATTCTTTAAAAATACAATTCTCCACAATGCGGTACGTGGGAATGTACAAGTGGCCGGGAAATAGGACAAACAACTTGATCTGATTATCCTCCTTCATTTCCCAATCGATGTCACACTTTTGTACCCATTTAGTGAGAAAAGGCCTACATGTTAGAGCCATTAACAATACTGAGCTGAACTTTCCAGAGAACTCGCAAATATCCATATTGGAGAGGATTTTTTTGACATCGGCCTTCTCTCCACATTTTAGGAAGAGCTCCCATATAATTTGGACACAAATCCAAATGGGGGACCTCTCGTGATTTTGGGACCCCATTGTCCTCTATTGTTCAATGTCCCCTATTGAATGCGGAAACAAACTTGCATACACGCACACACACCGACACACAGACGGAATACACAATCGCAATATCCCCCTGTCTGGCTTGCAGGCCAGGGGGATAAAAATGTAGGGGGACGAGGTGGCACAAATTTGAAGATTTAAGAAAAAAAATCACGACAGTTAGTTTCGTCAGACATATCTTCACAGTCGTTATCGCCGTCACATTTCCAGACGGAGGGAATGCAGTTGCCGTTATTGCATTGAAACTGATATTGGCTGCAGGTAGCCGGTGTAGTTGGAGCTATGAGAGGGAAACAAATCCAATAAACCATGTCCGTCACAGCATGGCACAAAATCAGTTTCAGGCCATTTAACAGACAGTATGGAGCAACATACGTGCATGAAATGTTTTAAGTTGGGTTAGTCGCTCAAATGGAGAGAGGGACGAGGTAGGCACAAATTCGATGATATAAGAAAAAAAAACTCACGACAGTCATTTTCGTCAGACATATCTCCACAGTCGTTGTCGCCGTCACATTTCCAGACGGAGGGAATGCAGTTGCCGTTATTGCATTGAAACTGATATTGGTTGCAGCTAGCTGGTGTAGTTGGAGCTGTGTGAGGGCAACAAATCCAATAAATCACGTCCGCAACAATATTTCAGTTGGCACAAAATCAGTTTCAGGCCATTTAACAGACAACATTGAGCATCCGTGTATACAATGTTTTAAGTCGCGTAATCAGTCGATCAAATCTAAAAAATACTGCAAGTAAAACTTGCGCGATCCCCACCTGGCAATTTTTTTGTCTCTGTTACGTACGTAGCACTATGAGCATAAATATCTTGTAAAATTTGCTTTGAAAGTCTTAAATTCTTGAAAAGCACAATCCTCAACATTGGCGTACGTGGGAATGTACAAGTGGCCGGGAAATAGGACAAACAACTTGATATTATTATCCTCCTTCATTTCTTAATCCCATGTCACATTTTTGTACCCCTTTAGTGAGGAAAGGGCCACATGTTGGAGCCATTAATAAAACTGAGCTGAGCTTTCCAAAGAACTCGTAAATATCCATATTGGATAGGATTTTTGGACATCGGCCTTCTCTCCACTTTTCATGAAGACCTCCCATATGTTTTGTACACGAATCCAAATCGGGGACCTCTCGGGAGTTTGGGACACTATTGTCCTCTATTGTTCAACGTCCCCTATTGAAGGCGGAAACAACCTCGCATACACGCATACACACCGTAACACAGAAGGAATACACAATCGCAATATCCCCCTGTCGGGCTTGCAAGCCAGGGGGATAAAACTGTAGGGGGACGAGGTGGCACAAATTCGAAGATTTATGAAAAAAAAACTCACGACAGTTGGTTTCGTCAGACATATCTCCACAGTCGTTATCGCCGTCACATTTCCAGACGGAGGGAATGCAGTTGCCGTTATTGCATTGAAACTGATATGGGCTGCAGGTAGCCGGTGTAGTTGGAGCTATGAGAGGGAAACAAATCCAATAAACCATGTCCGTCACAGCATGGCACAAAATCAGTTTCAGGCCATTTAACAGACAGTATGGAGCAACATACGTGCATGAAATGTTTTAAGTTGGGTTAGTCGCTCAAATGGAGAGAGGGACGAGGTAGGCACAAATTCGATGATATAAGAAAAAAAACTCACGACAGTCATTTTCGTCAGACATATCTCCACAGTCGTTGTCGCCGTCACATTTCCAGACGGAGGGAATGCAGTTGCCGTTATTGCATTGAAACTGATATTGGTTGCAGCTAGCTGGTGTAGTTGGAGCTGTGTGAGGGCAACAAATCCAATAAATCACGTCCGCAACAATATTTCAGTTGGCACAAAATCAGTTTCAGGCCATTTAACAGACAACATTGAGCATCCGTGTATACAATGTTTTAAGTCGCGTAATCAGTCGATCAAATCTAAAAATACTGCAAGTAAAACTTGCGCGATCCCCACCTGGCAATTTTTTTGTCTCTGTTACGTACGTAGCACTATGAGCATAAATATCTTGTAAAATTTGCTTTGAAAGTCTTAAATTCTTGAAAAGCACAATCCTCAACATTGGCGTACGTGGGAATGTACAAGTGGCCGGGAAATAGGACAAACAACTTGATATTATTATCCTCCTTCATTTCTTAATCCCATGTCACATTTTTGTACCCCTTTAGTGAGGAAAGGCCCACATGTTGGAGCCATTAATAAAACTGAGCTGAGCTTTCCAAAGAACTCGTAAATATCCATATTGGATAGGATTTTTGGACATCGGCCTTCTCTCCACTTTTCATGAAGACCTCCCATATGTTTTGTACACGAATCCAAATCGGGGACCTCTCGGGAGTTTGGGACACTATTGTCCTCTATTGTTCAACGTCCCCTATTGAAGGTGGAAACAACCTCGCATACAGCATACACACCGTAACACAGAAGGAATACACAATCGCAATATCCCCCTGTCGGGCTTGCAAGCCAGGGGGATAAAACTGTAGGGGGACGAGGTGGCACAAATTCGAAGATTTATGAAAAAAAAACTCACGACAGTTGGTTTCGTCAGACATATCTCCACAGTCGTTATCGCCGTCACATTTCCAGACGGAGGGAATGCAGTTGCCGTTATTGCATTGAAACTGATATGGGCTGCAGGTAGCCGGTGTAGTTGGAGCTATGAGAGGGAAACAAATCCAATAAACCATGTCCGTCACAGCATGGCACAAAATCAGTTTCAGGCCATTTAACAGACAGTATGGAGCAACATACGTGCATGAAATGTTTTAAGTTGGGTTAGTCGCTCAAATGGAGAGAGGGACGAGGTAGGCACAAATTCGATGATATAAGAAAAAAAACTCACGACAGTCATTTTCGTCAGACATATCTCCACAGTCGTTGTCGCCGTCACATTTCCAGACGGAGGGAATGCAGTTGCCGTTATTGCATTGAAACTGATATTGGTTGCAGCTAGCTGGTGTAGTTGGAGCTGTGTGAGGGCAACAAATCCAATAAATCACGTCCGCAACAATATTTAAGTTGGCACAAAATCAGTTTCAGGCCATTTAACAGACAACATTGAGCATCCGTGTATACAATGTTTTAAGTCGCGTAATCAGTCGATCAAATCTAAAAATACTGCAAGTAAAACTTGCGCGATCCCCACCTGGCAATTTGTATTGTCCGTGTTAGGTACGTAGCACTATGAGCATAAATATCTTGTAAAATTTGCTTTGAAAGTCTTAAATTCTTGAAAAGCACAATCCTCAACATTGGCGTACGTGGGAATGTACAAGTGGCCGGGAAATAGGACAAACAACTTGATATTATTATCCTCCTTCATTTCTTAATCCCATGTCACATTTTTGTACCCCTTTAGTGAGGAAAGGCCCACGTGTTGGAGCCATTAATAAAACTGAGCTGAGCTTTCCAAAGAACTCGTAAATATCCATATTGGATAGGATTTTTGGACATCGGCCTTCTCTCCACTTTTCATGAAGACCTCCCATATGTTTTGTACACGAATCCAAATCGGGGACCTCTCGGGAGTTTGGGACACTATTGTCCTCTATTGTTCAACGTCCCCTATTGAAGGTGGAAACAACCTCGCATACAGCATACACACCGTAACACAGAAGGAATACACAATCGCAATATCCCCCTGTCGGTCTTGCAAGCCAGGGGGATAAAACTGTAGGGGGACGAGGTGGCACAAATTCGAAGATTTATGAAAAAAAAACTCACGACAGTTGGTTTCGTCAGACATATCTCCACAGTCGTTATCGCCGTCACATTTCCAGACGGAGGGAATGCAGTTGCCGTTATTGCATTGAAACTGATATGGGCTGCAGGTAGCCGGTGTAGTTGGAGCTGTGAGAGGGCAACAAATCCAATAAATCATGTCCGCAACAGTATTTCAGTTGGCACAAAATCAGTTTCAGGCCATTTAACACACAACATGGAACAACATACGTGTATACAATATTTTAAGTCGGGTATTCAGTCGATCAAATCTAAAAATACTGCAAGTAAAACTCGCGCGATCCCCCTGGCAATCTTTCTGTCTATGTTACGTACGTAGCACTATGAGCATAATAATACCTTGTAAAATTTGCTTTGAAAGTCTTAAATTCTTTAAAAGCACAATCCTCAACAATGGGGTACGTGGGAATGTACAAGTGGCCGGGAAATAGGACAAACATCTTGATATTATTATCCTCCTTCATTTCCCAATCAATGTCACACTTTTATACCCCTTTAGTGAGGAAAGGCCTACATGTTAGAGTCATTAATAATACTGAGCTGAGCTTTCCAGAGAACTCGTAAATATCCATATTGGATAGGATTTTTGACATCGTACTTCTCTCTACTTTTCATAAAGACCTCGCATATTTTTTGAACACGAATCCTTATCGGGGACCTCCCGAGAGTTGGGGACTCTATTTTCCTCTATTGTTCAACGTTCCCTATTGAATGCAGAAACAACCTCGCATACATGCATAAACACCGTAACACAGAAGGATTACACAACCGCAATATCCCCCTGTCTGGCTTGCAGGCCAAGAGGATAAAAATGTAGGGGGACGAGGTGGCACAAATTCGAAGATTTAAGAATAAAAACTCACGACAGTTAGTTTCGTCAGACATATCTCCACAGTCGTTGTCGCCGTCGCATTTCCAGACGGAGGGAATGCAGTTGCCGTTATTGCATTGAAACTGATATGGGCTGCAGGTAGCCGGTGTAGTTGGAGCTGTGAGAGGGGAACAAATCCAATAAACCATGTCCGTCACAGCATGGCACAAAATCAGTTTCAGGCCATTTAACAGACAGTATGGAGCAACATACGTGCATGAAATGTTTTAAGTTGGGTTAGTCGCTCAAATGGGGAGAGGGACGAGGTAGGCACAAATTCGATGATATAAGAAAAAAAACTCACGACAGTCATTTTCGTCAGACATATCTCCACAGTCGTTGTCGCCGTCACATTTCCAGACGGAGGGAATGCAGTTGCCGTTATTGCATTGAAACTGATATTGGCTGCAGCTAGCCGGTGTAGTTGGAGCTGTGAGAGGGCAACAAATCCAATAAATCATGTCCGCAACAGTATTGCAGTTGGCACAAAATCAGTTTCAGGCCATTTAACAGACAACATGGAGCAACAAACGTGTATACAATGTTTGAAGTCGGGTATTCAGTCGATCAAATCTAGAAATACTGCAAGTAAAACTTGCGCGATCCCCACCTTGCAATTTGTTTTATCCGTGTTAGGTACGTAGCACTATGAGCATAAATATCTTGTAAAATTGGCTTTGAAAGTCTTAATGCTTTAAAAGTACAATCCTCAACAATGGCGAACAAGTTGCCGGGAAAGAGGACAAACAACTTGAGATTATTATCCTCCTTCATTTCCCAATCAATGTCACACTTTTATACCCCTTTAGTGAGGAAAGGCCTACATGTTAGAGTCATTAATAATACTGAGCTGAGCTTTCCAGAGAACTCGTAAATATCCATATTGGAGAGGATTTTTTTGACATCGGACTTCTCTCTACTTTTCATGAAGACCTCTCATATGTTTTGTACACGAATCCAAATCGGGAACCTCTCGGGAGTTTGGGATCCTATTGTCCTCTATTGTTCAACGTCCCCTATTGAATTCGGAAACAACCTCGCATACACGCATACACACCGTAACACAGAAGGAATACACAATCGCAATATCTCCCTGTCTGGCTTGCAGGCCAGGGGGATAAAAAAATAATGTAGGGGGACGAGGTAGCACAAATTTGAAGTTTTAAGAATAAAAACTCACGACAGTTGGTTTCGTCAGACATATCTCCACAGTCGTTATCGCCGTCACATTTCCAGACGGAGGGAATGCAGTTGCCGTTATTGCATTGAAACTGATATGGGCTGCAGTTAGCCGGTGTAGTTGGAGCTGTGAGAGGGGAACAAATCCAATAAACCATGTCCGTCACAGCATGGCACAAAATCAGTTTCAGGCCATTTAACAGACAGTATGGAGCAACATACGTGCATGAAATGTTTTAAGTTGGGTTAGTCGCTCAAATGGGGAGAGGGACGAGGTAGGCACAAATTCGATGATATAAGAAAAAAACTCACGACAGTCATTTTCGTCAGACATATCTCCACAGTCGTTGTCGCCGTCACATTTCCAGACGGAGGGAATACAGTTGCCGTTATTGCATTGAAACTGATATTGGCTGCAGCTAGCCGGTGTAGTTGGAGCTGTGAGAGGGGAACAAATCCAATAAATCATGTCCGCAACAGTATTTCAGTTGGCACAAAATCAGCTTCAGGACATTTAACACACAACATGGAGCAACAATCGTGTATACAATGTTTAAAGTCGGGTATTCAGTCGATCAAATCTAGAAATACTGCAAGTAAAACTTGCGCGATCCCCACCTGGCAATTTGTTTTGTCCGTGTTAGGTACGTAGCACTATGAGCATAAATATCTTGTAAAATTGGCTTTGAAAGTCTTAATTCTTTAAAAGTACAATCCTCAACAATGGCGAACGTGAGAATGTACAAGTTGCCGGGAAAGAGGACAAACAACTTGAGATTATTATCCTCCTTCATTTCCCAATCAATGTCACACTTTTATACCCCTTTAGTGAGGAAAGGCCTACATGTTAGAGTCATTAATAATACTGAGCTGAGCTTTCCAGAGAACTCGTAAATATCCATATTGGAGAGGATTTTTTTGACATCGGACTTCTCTCTACTTTTCATAAAGACCTCTCATATGTTTTGAACACGAATCCAAATCGGGAACCTCTCGGGAGTTTGGGATCCTATTGTCCTCTATTGTTCAACGTCCCCTATTGAATGCGGAAACAACCTCGCATACACGCATACACACCGTAACACAGAAGGAATACACAATCGCAATATCTCCCTGTCTGGCTTGCAGGCCAGGGGGATAAAAAAATAATGTAGGGGGACGAGGTAGCACAAATTTGAAGATTTAAGAATAAAAACTCACGACAGTTGGTTTCGTCAGACATATCTCCACAGTCGTTATCGCCGTCACATTTCCAGACGGAGGGAATGCAGTTGCCGTTATTGCATTGAAACTGATATGGGCTGCAGGTAGCCGGTGTAGGTTGAGCTGTGAGAGGGGAACAAATCCAATAAACCATGTCCGTCACAGCATGGCACAAAATCAGTTTCAGGCCATTTAACAGACAGTATGGAGCAACATACGTGCATGAAATGTTTTAAGTTGGGTTAGTCGCTCAAATGGGGAGAGGGACGAGGTAGGCACAAATTCGATGATATAAGAAAAAAGACTCACGACAGTCATTTTCGTCAGACATATCTCCACAGTCGTTGTCGCCGTCACATTTCCAGACGGAGGGAATGCAGTTGCCGTTATTGCATTGAAACTGATATGGGCTGCAGGTAGCCAGTGTAGTTGGAGCTGTGAGAGGGGAACAAATCCAATAAACCATGTCCGGTCACAGACAGTATGAAGCAACAAACGTGCATGAAATGTTTTAAGTTGGGTTAGCCGCTCAAATGGGGAGAGGGATGAGGTAGGCACAAATTCGATGATATAAGAAAAAAAAACTTACGACAGTCATTTTCGTCAGACATATCTCCACAGTCGTTGTCGCCGTCACATTTCCAGACGGAGGGAATGCAGTTGCCGTTATTGCATTGAAACTGATATTGGCTGCAGCTAGCCGGTGTAGTTGGAGCTGTGAGAGGGCAACAAATCCAATAAATCATGTCCGCAACAGTATTGCAGTTGGCACAAAATCAGTTTCAGGCCATTTAACAGACAACATTGAGCATCCGTGTATACAATGTTTAAAGTCGGGTATTCAGTCGATCAATTCTAAAAAATACTGCAAGTAAAACTTGCGCGATCCCCACCTGGCAATTTTTTTGTCTGTGTTACGTACGTAGCACTATGAGCATAAATATCTTGTAAAATTTGCTTTGAAAGTCTTAAATTCTTGAAAAGCACAATCCTCAACATTGGCGTACGTGGGAATGTACAAGTGGCCGGGAAAAAGGACAAACAACTTGATATTATTATCCTCCTTCATTTCTTAATCCCATGTCACATTTTTGTACCCCCTTAGTGAGGAAAGGCCCACATGTTAGAGTCATTAATAATACTGAGCTGAGCTTTCCAGAGAACTCGTAAATATCCATTGGATAGGATTTTTTGACATCGGACTTCTCTACACTTTTCATGAAGACCTCCCATATGTTTTGTACACGAATCCTTATCGGGGACCTCCCGAGAGTTGGGGACTCTATTTTCCTCTATTGTTCAACGTCCCCTATTGAATGCAGAAACACCGTAACACAGAAGGATTACACAACCGCAATATCCCCCTGTCTGGCTTGCAGGCCAGGGGGATAAAAATGTAGGGGGACAAGGTGGCACAAATTCGAAGATTTAAGAAAAAACTCACGACAGTTAGTTTCGTCAGACATATCTCCACAGTCGTTGTCGCCGTCGCATTTCCAGACGGAGGGAATGCAGTTGCCGTTATTGCATTGAAACTGATATGGGCTGCAGGTAGCCGGTGTAGTTGGAGCTATGAGAGGGAAACAAATCCAATAAACCATGTCCGTCACAGCATGGCACAAAATCAGTTTCAGGCCATTTAACAGACAGTATGGAGCAACATACGTGCATGAAATGTTTTAAGTTGGGTTAGTCGCTCAAATGGGGAGAGGGACGAGGTAGGCACAAATTCGATGATATAAGAAAAAAAACTCACGACAGTCATTTTCGTCAGACATATCTCCACAGTCGTTGTCGCCGTCACATTTCCAGACGGAGGGAATGCAGTTGCCGTTATTGCATTGAAACTGATATTGGCTGCAGCTAGCCGGTGTAGTTGGAGCTGTGAGAGGGGAACAAATCCAATAAATCATGTCCGCAACAGTATTTCAGTTGGCACAAAATCAGCTTCAGGACATTTAACACACAACATGGAGCAACAAACGTGTATACAATGTTTAAAGTCGGGTATTCAGTCGATTAAAAGTAGAAATACTGCAAGTAAAACTTGCGCGATCCCCACCTGGCAATTCGTTTTGTCCGTGTTAGGTACGTAGCACTATGAGCATAAATATCTTGTAAAATTGGCTTTGAAGTCTTAATTCTTTAAAAGTACAATCCTCAACAATGGCGAACGTGAGATGGTAAGAGTTGCCGGGAAAGAGGACAAACAACTTGAGATTATTATCCTGCTTCATTTCCCAATCCATGTCACACTTTTATACCCCTTTAGTGAGGAAAGGCCTACATGTTAGAGTCATTAATAATACTGAGCTGAGCTTTCCAGAGAACTCGTAAATATCCATATTGGAGAGGATTTTTTTGACATCGGACTTCTCTCTACTTTTCATGAAGACCTCTCATATGTTTTGTACACGAATCCAAATCGGGGACCTCTCGGGAGTTTGGGATCCTATTGTCCTCTATTGTTCAACGTCCCCTATTGAATGCGGAAACAACCTCGCATACACGCATACACACCGTAACACAGAAGGAATACACAATCGCAATATCACCCTGTCTGGCTTGCAGGCCAGGGGGATAAAAAAAATAATGTAGGGAGACGAGGTAGCACAAATTTGAAGATTTAAGAATAAAAACTCACGACAGTTGGTTTCGTCAGACATATCTCCACAGTCGTTATCGCCGTCACATTTCCAGACGGAGGGAATGCAGTTGCCGTTATTGCATTGAAACTGATATGGGCTGCAGGTAGCCGGTGTAGTTGGAGCTGTGAGAGGGGAACAAATCCAATAAACCATGTCCGGTCACAGACAGTATGGAGCAACAATCGTGCATGAAATGTTTTAAGTTGGGTTAGCCGCTCAAATGGGGAGAGGGATGAGGTAGGCACAAATTCGATGATATAAGAAAAAAAACTTACGACAGTCATTTTCGTCAGACATATCTCCACAGTCGTTGTCGCCGTCACATTTCCAGACGGAGGGAATGCAGTTGCCGTTATTGCATTGAAACTGATATTGGCTGCAGGTAGCCGGTGTAGTTGGAGCTGTGAGAGGGGAACAAATCCAATAAACCATGTCCGGTCACAGACAGTATGGAGCAACAATCGTGCATGAAATGTTTTAAGTTGGGTTAGCCGCTCAAATGGGGAGAGGGATGAGGTAGGCACAAATTCGATGATATAAGAAAAAAAACTTACGACAGTCATTTTCGTCAGACATATCTCCACAGTCGTTGTCGCCGTCACATTTCCAGACGGAGGGAATGCAGTTGCCGTTATTGCATTGAAACTGATATTGGCTGCAGCTAGCCGGAGTAGTTGGAGCTGTGAGAGGGCAACAAATCCAATAAATCATGTCCGCAACAGTATTTCAGTTGGCACAAAATCAGTTTCAGGCCATTTAACAGACAACATTGAGCATCCGTGTATACAATGTTTTAAGTCGCGTATTCAGTCGATCAAATCTAAAAATACTGCATGTAAAACTTGCGGGATCCCCCTGGCAATCTCTCTGTCTATGTTACGTACGTAGCACTATGAGCATAAATATCTTTTAAAATTTGCTTTGAAAGTCTTAAATTCTTTAAAAGCACAATCCTCAACAATGGGGTACGTGGGAATGTACAAGTGGGTGGGAATGTACAAGTGGCCGGGAAATACAACAAACAACTTGATATTATTATCCTCCTTCATTTCTTAATTCCATGTCACACTTTTGTACCCCTTTAGTGAGGAAAGGCCCACATGTTGGAGCCATTAATAATACTGAGCTGAGCTTTCCAGAGAACTCGTAAATATCCATATTGGATAGGTTTTTTGGACATCGGCATTCTCTCCACTTTTCATGAAGACCTCCCACACGTTTTGTACACGAATCTAAATCGGGGACCTCTCGGGAGTTTGGGACCTTATTGTCCTCTATTGTTCAACGTCCCCTATTGAATGCGGAAACAAACTCGCATACATGCAAACACACCGTAACACAGAAGGAATACACAATCGCAATATTCTCCTGTCTGGCTTGCCGTTACTGCATTGAAACTGATATGGGCTGCAGGTAGCCGGTGTAGTTGGAGCTATAAAAGGGGAACAAATCCAATAAATCCGCTACCGTTTTCACGAACAGCCACATACTATATATATTATGTTGATTTTGTAGAAAAGTGTTTTCGAGATAATCGCAAAAGAAGTTTCTCATTTTTTAAAACTTCAAGAAATACTACTTTGCAACAACTTGTGCAGCAAAGAAACCATCACACGATTCTACGAGAGCTGAAGTTTTACATGAACCCGGTAATAAGACTTAATACAGCAGTTAATAAGTAACAATTAATTAGTAAAGATATGTGGCTCTTCGTGAAAACGCAAATTCAGGTTTCCGAGATATTGGCCCTTTCTGTTCAACGTGTATTTCCATGGGCGCGCGCGAGTGCGCGCGCGCAGCTGAAAATGTAACAAAAATATGTGGCTCTTCGTGAAAACGCAAATCTCATTTGACCTACTTTTACGCATTTCCGTGCAATGGGTTTTGTACGCGTTCAAAGGGCCAAAATGTATGTGCCTCTTCGTGAAAACGCAAAATGCATTCATCGAGATTTCTGCCCCTTGTAACATTAATGTAACTTAGAAAATAATGATGTTTTGGTAACAGTAACATGTCAAAATGGTAAAGTACATTGTTTTAATGCGAAATATTGAAAAAAATCAAAATCGAAAAAATTTTCATTTTTGACATAATTATGTGGCTCTTCGTGAATCATGTCCGCAACAGTATGGCACAAAATCAGTTTCAGGCCATTTAACAGACAATATGGAGCATAAAACGTACATACAATGTTTTAAGTTGGGTTAGGCGCTCAAATGGGGAGAGGGACGAGGTGGCACAAATTCGATGATTTAAGAAAAAAACCACGACAGTTAGTTTCGTCAGACATATCTCCACAGTCGTTGTCGCCGTCACATTTCCAGACGGAGGGAATGCAGTTGCCGTTATTGCATTGAAACTGATATTGGCTGCAGGTAGGCGGTCTAGTTAGAGCTGTGAGAGGGAAAAGAATCCAATAAATTATGTCCTACATCCAAATGTGTGGTGTTTTGAGATCTGTCTGGAAAAAAACCTTATTTTCAAGGTTTTGCCTGATTTCCAGAGTGGCTGGGAACTCTTTTATCCCTCGTGGATGCTATGTTTGCACATGTACAGTACAAACCTCGACCGCACTATCCCGGTGTGCTTTGAGAGCAGAGTATAGGATTGGCGAACATTAAAATGACCCTCAATCAATATATTTTGCCAAATATGATTTTTGCAAAAAAGTGATTTAAATCAGTGATTTAAAAAAATCTTTTAATTGAACGTGATTTAGATTGGCCAACCCTGGCAACCCTGATCTGAGGGTATTCGCTCCGTTCACAAGTACCCCCTCACCGGCAAAGAAAGTACAGTTGGGGTTACCGACCGACGCCATCTTGCCTGACTGCAATTTTGCCGCGACGCGCGGCCACCACTAGAACTGCGTGTACGCGTACATATAGTACAACTGAATCCCCTTGTGTACGTGCGTCACACACAAGGAACGGTGCGCATCAACCAGCGAAATGTCCCGCCCATGCACAGACATAATTATAAACCATTGATCTCCATATACACAGACTGGATAGGACATCGCGTACGAACGTGCGTCCGCGCGCGCGTTTTTTGAAAAGGGTAAAGAACACAATTTTGCATTCGAGTTGTGTACACTTTCGAACGGAGGATTAAAAAATATAACAGCGTTGCTGTTGAAACCCCTCAGCCAGAGTCAAGTTATCATCCGGAAACCATTAACTGAACATGGTGACCTTGACCTTCGGCCTTTGACCCCAGAACCAGTCCCAACATGCCTGTACCAATGGGAAACCCCCTACCGAAGTTAGACCCAAAAACTTCATTTCTAACTCAAGTTATCATTCGGAACCATTCACATTTAACTCACCATGGTGACCTTGACCTTTGACCTTTTGACCCAAAAACCAATCCCAACTTGCCTGTACCCAAGGGCAACCCCCTACCAAAGTTAGACATCAAAAGCTCATTTCTAACTGAAGTTATAATCCGGAAACCATTTACCTTTAACTCACCATGGTGACCTTGACCTTTGACCTTTTGACCCCCGAAAATGAATCCTAACTTGCCTACTCCCAAGGGCAACCCCCTACCAAAGTTAGACATCAAAATCTCATTTCTAACTGAAGTTATAATCCGGAAACCATTTACCTTTAACTCACCATGGTGACCTTGACCTTTGACCTTTTGACCCCAAAACCAATCCCAACTTGCCTACTCCCAAGGGCAACCCTCTACCAAAGTTAGACCGCCCAAATCTCATTTCTAACTCAAGTTTTCATTTGGAAACCATTTACAATGTACCTTTTACTCACCATAGTGACCTTGACCTTTGACCTTTTTGACCTCAAACCCAATGCCAACTTGCCTACTCCCAAGGGCAACCCCTTACTGAAGTTACAACCCCAAACAACATTTCTAACTCGAGTTATCATCCGGAATCCATCTACCTTTAACTCACCATGGTGACCTTGACCTTTGACCTTTTGACCCCAAAACCAATCCCAACTTGCCTACTCCCAAGGGCAACCCTCTACCAAAGTTAGACACCAAAATCTCATTTCTAACTGAAGTTATCATCCGGAAACCGTTTACCTTTAACTCACCACGGTGACCTTGACCTTTGACCTTTTGACCTCAAAACCAATCCCAACTTGCCTACTCCTAAGGGCAACCCCCTACCGAAGTTACAACCCCAAACAACATTTCTAACTCAAGTTATCATCCGGAAACTAAGCTACGCGGACGGACGGACACACTGACAGACATACGGACGGACGCCCTACGCGATGACAATACCCCTCGAGCCTCTCGGCTGAGAGGTAAAAATGAAGTTGGGTTTTCTTCGGTTTCTTTGTCATTTTTGAAAGAATAAAAGAAACAGAGATCTAACTGATCAAAATCGATGAGGAGTATAGTCAAGGTGTGCGCAGCATTAGATTGCTGGAGTCGGGAA
Source organism: Patiria pectinifera (assembly GCA_029964075.1). NCBI lineage: Eukaryota > Metazoa > Echinodermata > Asteroidea > Valvatida > Asterinidae > Patiria > Patiria pectinifera. The sequence continues at coordinate 28,934,588 of CM057150.1, forward strand.
GTAAGGAGCGTTGAAGAATAGGACAATTATTCGCAAGTAAGTATTTTTTTTAAGGAGGCCTGTACAACATGGCATGGAGGAATATGAACATAGCAAATTATAATATTGTTAGTGTTGTCGCTCTGAGTTTTAGGGGATGGAGACCTGTGTGGTAGCTAGCGAGATATTCAATGCGATCTAGACCTGTCATGCTGGTCGCCGTGCATGTTTTTTTAAGACATAGGCCTAAACTGTTATATGCAAAATCTGATTGAATTATGTCTGCCTTGGCTTGAGCTCTACTCAGTGGAGCGCTGGAACTTCGGTACCCTCCGTACAAGCTTGTGCGGAGGGTACCGAAGTTCCAGCGCTCCACTCAGTAGAGCTACCTTGGCTTAACGCCTACCGAAATTATTTTTCTTTATAAAGAGAAATCGAGGAGATGGTTTATGCTAACTTACTGCACAACTGGCCGATTGACCTTCATATCAAACAAAGAACTTCAACAAAGCCATATAGCAAAAACCACCAGCTGCAGGACCGAGCCGGACGAAAATGGAGAACTTCATGGAGAGATGGAATCGACTGTATTATCCACTGAATGGAACATGCGAGGTGATAGGCATCTGAGCATTTGACGTAATCAATTTTTACGATGTGCAACTGTTAACATTGATTGATTTTGGTTTTGGAAAGAAGTTGTGGAGTTCAACGCAAGTATTTTTATGAGCTCTCAAGATGACTGTCACATTATTGACATTTTGTATGGTGAAGAAAGCAATGATACTTTCACGGTTTGAAATTATGTCGTGTACGCCGTTATATAAGATTACTAGCTATAGCCATATATTATTGAATTATTCTTTGACAAAATTAGTATAGTACTATTTTGGTTTGTGATTCATCTCCTTTCACACAATATCACAAGAGGTGAACGATGTCATTCCCTGATCACTACATTCATTTACATACAAAGTATAATTGTTTTAGCTAAAAAAAGGCTGTTTTACTCACAATCCGATTGAAAAAAAGTTGTGCGCCTTATTGGTTTTTAATCTACCTAAATCATCTTAAGTACCCAAGGATTTTGTTTTTTTTACAATCGAAAAATAACTTCATAGAATTTTTTTAATGGAATAGTTTGGGTGTGTGTAAAATCCCTATACCGAGGGGTGAATTCGCCCATAGTTTGGGATTTTAGTCGGGCACCGCGAAATCACGGAATGCGCGTGTAGTTTCGAATGGGACCTGGTGGTCTATGCGTTTATATGTCTGTGCGCCCATGGGACGTCGTTGCTAGGTAAAAGGGCGCCCTCTTTGTTGGCACACGGAGCCAATAGGGGCGAGTGTCCATTCTTTGTTCCATAAAGGCTTCCCACAGAAGTCTAAATTCAATGACTTTTCGACGAACTTTCCAAGCGAAAATTTAAGCATTCCATGACCAAGCCCCATGTTGTTTTGGCATCTTAGCAGGCCATTTATAATACACTTGCCACTCATCTCACTAAGGTAAGAGACGCCAATGTACGTGTACATCCTTTCAGCCTTCCAGTTTGAAAAGAAATACCACTGGTAACACAAAAGCATTAACAATGGTGCATTGAATATCCAACAAGTAAATCAAAAGCATACATGCAAAAATATTGTAAAACTGGAATGCAAACTGGCAGACTGCCATTATGGTTTATACGGTGGACAGTATTCTCCTACTTTTAAGCAATAACAGAATTGAAAAAAAAATGGGTACAAATAAGTGCCACGATTTAATTTTTTTCGGAGGGGGGCGCGGGGCAGGGGGCCTCTATGCAATTCTCATGTGCTAAGCATTTGTTCGTTGGCTGTAATGTGTTGGTTATTCGGATTTTTTTGGGGTGCTAGTTGTCATCGCCTGTGCAACAAAAATGCAATATTAATGTTGTTATTTTTGTGTGTATGTGTGTTTTTTTTTTAATCATCTCGATAAATGCACAGTGAAGACATTTTATTCCTAAGTCATTAAAATGCCAAAAAAAAGAAGTTGCCGTGAGACATTGGTCTCCCCTTGAAAATGATTATTATCATTACAAGAACAAACAATTTACTTTACCTTACAATGTACTTATAGTGTTGCGTTTGTTTTGGTATAAGCAATATATTTTTTAGAAAATTAAAAGAGTAAAAACTTACCCAGATTTGTTGGGGCAGCATTGACGGCTGAAATATATAAGAAAAAGAAAGACTCCTAATAAATAGTTCCCTATGCAGCGGAGAATAAACATAAAATACTTTATTGTATTTGTCATTGTCACTAGTTACTTTTTGAACATCTTATCACCTCCGCCACGGAGGTTATGTTTTCAACGGCGTTTGTTTGTTGGTTGGTCGGTTGGTTTGTCTATTAACAAGATAAGTCTAAGGTAATGGACGGATTTTCATGAAAACATTTTTAGGGTTGGTCCTTGGTACAAGTACACATGGATTAGATTTTGGAAGTGATCCGGATCTGGGTCTGGATGCAGGTTGTTGGTGTTTATTTTTTAGGATTCTTCACCATTGGGAGATAGGGCCAGATTCCATATTTTTGCTTTTAACTGCACATTAACCCCTTGACGCCGGGATCGTGCCTCACTTTGCCGGCTTACATGCATGACTGCACAGAGGTCTTTGTCCGGTAGCAGCTGCACGGCCCACAGGCCGCATTACACGGCGTATTACGGCTTAAACAACATACCACGACGGATTAGCGGAAAGCGGCGAACATTGCCACTTTTTGATAAATTCAGAATATGAACAATCCTGTTGACATTTTAAACGTGCAATAAAATATGGAATCGCAGTGGATATGCGAGTATTTCTTTTGGGTGTACTGACAATATGGCGGGGAATTGTTCAGCCTTGGCGGAGGTTTGCGCTCTCTGAGTGCTCTCTAGGTTCACTTGTTTCACCTGTATTTTGTTCTGTCAAATAATTAATGTAATGAGGGGAAATTGATTCATCGTTAGATTTAATACCCGGTAAAATGATAAACATGCATGTTAAATCACATACAAACCCATGAATCCTGATGAAATTAGTCCTCTCCCCACTTAGTTGTACGTAAACCAGCAAAATGTTAAAACCCTTTTTTTGTGATTGGTATCGATGCACGGATAACTATTACAGGGTGAGTCAACAAAAGCGGAACCCAAACCCCAACAATTATATTTCATATTAAAAAAAAAAATATGCAGCACCAAAAATAATTATGACTGGAAAGCCAATTTCATAAGCTACTTTTAGATGAAAAGAAAATACTGAAATTGCTCAATCCGTTCAAAGAATATCACCATTTAAACACAATGTCCCTAAATTTCTTTCGTCCAAAAATGCGATTTAAAGAATCGTCGTCACTATTGTCTTCAAACATCACCAGCGATAAAACCTCAGTTTAGAAGTTAAAATTATTCAACAAAGGAGACGATGACTAGAGCAGGCTAGTCGAAACATTGAGACCAAAGACAAGTTGTTTTAGAACTTAAAGCAGGACTGTTCTTATCAGAACAAAAACTACTTAGCGAAAGTTGATAATAGCAGGACAAGTTCTTTTCAAAACTAAATATCTTCTAAGCAGTAGTAATTTACACGTGGTGTTACCGCAAACCGAAACGATACCGATACTCCACCATGCAAAGCCTCAAATCTTATATCAGTATGGAATTTCCTTAGCAATCCAGGCATACTCTTTGTTTGGCCCAAAACAGTGATGATGTGTTCAAAATTATGCACTTTTGTATACGTGCAAGGTGAGTGTGAACCACAACTTACACGTATACAAAAGTGCAACTGTTTTCGGTATCATTGGTCATAAATGGCATAAATTCGTACACACTATCACTGTTTTGGGCCAAAGTGTATTTTGAGACTGGCAACAACATATATCACTGATGGGAGATTCACTTTCATAACTTGAATACTTGAAAGACACTTGAATAATAAAAGAAGGCACTACAATCGACACTATCACATTTACGATCCTGAAAAGCATTCCCGTTTCATATAAAAAAAATATTGCTGAGACCCAGGGGCGTCAATCACTTTTCAAAAGTAGGGGGACAAACCTTGATCAGAACTAAATGTGAGCGAGAAGCGCGAAGCCCTAACATCGTTGGGTCCGCTAAAGGGCCCCGAAAAATGTTGGATTCTAGACGCTCTTTGGGCGATCTGAGGCAATTTCTAACCAAATTGTTTTAGCGAAAGATTGTCATTTAAACATCATTTTCAAGTTTGGAGTCATTGAATCAGCTATTCCGAGCTATAGAATCATATATAGGCTACAATTTTTAGTCGGGGACGAAAAAAGTGGGGGACGAACGATATGATATCCCCCACTTTAAAAAGTGGGGAGGGGGACTTGTCTCCCCACCCTCCCCCTACCGATTGACGCCCATGCTGAGACCGGAGGCATACAGACTTCGCAGCTAACACAAGTTTGTGTATGATGTACATGAAGTCACACAAACATGATCAATAACTTACCCAGGCCTACGAACCCGAGGAGGAGTGCAATGCGAATGGTCTCCATGACTGTCGCTCGTTGTGTCTCGCCAAAGACTGTTGGAAATGCATCTGTAGCTTAGGCATTTTCATACCTTTCCCACCTTACTGATAAATTAGAGTAGGCAAATAGAACAGGTGTTATTATTTACTAAATTAAGAGGCCGATCAAAAGATTTTATAATCAGACATTCTGTAAACTGTGCTTTCCAAAGTGGAAACAGCGTAGTCAACTATTTTTCACAAGTGCGTCAATAAAGACTTTGTAATGATTAATCTCGGTTTCGTTTTGTAGGTATACATGTCATTTTTGGTATAGACCTGAGAGTGGTTGATAAAGTTTCCTCAAATCGTACCATCTTTATTATTTTCATTTCGCTCGGACGGAACGGGCTTAGAGGGTCAGGGTGATGATTGGTATGCAATGTCCAAAGAGATATTTTATATACCTGTATTTTATTTATTGGTTTTAATGCTTTCATTAGCCCCAAATTATATGAATCATATTAGCGAGGAATGTATGTACTTGTAGATAAAGTGTCTGGGGAAGAGTGGGGGGGAAACTTGGGGGGAAAAGACAAAACTTGGAGGGGGGTCATGACACCCCCCCCCCCCCAGCGCCGCCACTGACTAAAATGGCAGAAGTGAGCACAGAGTTTTAGATGTATCAAGATGGTTATGCCACTTTTTTCTTGCCACGCCATCTGTGAAATTACTTAGTCAAACTATCTTTCTTTTCAACTTTTTATTAAATAAGTGGTTTGTTTTGAATATTCTTTAGAACAGTTGCAGGAGAACCTGCAGCGGCAGCTGAGTTAATATTGCTTCTTAACACATACATGCACACATTGCAACCGCGGCAATCATTTTACAAATATTAATTTTGTCCAAGTGAATAAATTGGAATGTTTTCCCGAAGAACAAAAGGAAAGTTGATACAAGTCGAGTGCTGATTAATTTTTAATGGAAATCAAGCGGCCTGACAAACCAGAGCTTGACCCAAATTAAAGTGGAAAATTAGAGCAGACACTGTAACTCCTGGAAATGTTTATCGGGGTTAAGTGACATATTGCTTCAGATCGTGGGGGAGGGGCCAGAGGATGGACTCTGCCCCCCCCCCCCGGCGGATTTTTGTTCACACATTTTTTTCCAGCAATTATTTTAATAAATATGGTTAAGAGAGTTTTCACATCAAAAAAACCGCTCAAAAACCATTACAATGCGACATTAAAATGGGTACATTGTATATAATTTGCAATCCGCATAATTATGGTCAGTTTTGAAGAGCGCCCCATTGGAAGGTGGGTACCAGGCCCCCCCCCCCCCCCCCCCACCCGCTTTTTGATTTTACGGAGGCCAAGTGTTCGGAGAAAAAAAAACATGTCTACATTTCAGAGCGGATGTGCGATTGCCCCCCCCCCCCCGACATCCAAAGCTGGATACGCTACTGACTCAGACTGTATATTATGACCAAGCTGCTTTAATTACTACAGTTCACAGGTTGGTGAATTATTCTGATCATGCAGAGTTTACACACTACATTTGAGAGAGAGAAAGCAGTTTACCACAAAAAAACTGGTGAATTTGCAAGTGTTTATGCAGTTACAGTCCCAGACTGGATCTGTGCCGTGCCTTTAGGGGACATGAGACCTTCAAGGCTCCATGATTATAACATTATCCGACCCTTGTTTACGATTAATGTTGTTCAATAGGGACCAAGTTGACCTGGGACCGACTTGACTGGGGACCGAGTTGAGCCAGTTGACCTGGGACCAGACTGGGACCTGGAGTGTTCTAAAACGTGCAAAACTAAATCAGGCCAACTTTACTCAATCTTCAGCCATTAAATTTCTCCAAAATTTTCATTGGGAAAAGAAAAGGTCCTCAGTATTTCACCAACCAAGTTTGAAGACTCAATTCAATTTTTAAAGGAGACATTTCTTCCATATTTTGCATATGAGAGAGAAGTCAAGTGATTTCAAAATGAGGCTAAAGACTATAGACTGGTACATGTCCTGCCATGGTCCAACCGTTTGAAAAGACTGACTCTTCATTCAGTTTAATAAGTCTGGTGACTGACTATGGAGTACTGTGTAGTAAATACAGACTACATGTAGTTCCAAACTTACCAGATGTTTATTTAAGCACAGTTGATTAATGCGGTACTGTAGCTGTGTTGGACTGGTTGTTACAGTGGTTGCCAGTCTATTTTCTTGTACCGGTACCTTAAGTTTTGGTACACAGTATTACGAGTCCCAAATTTTCGGACTAGGCCTATTGCCTATTGGGACCAAGTTCACTTGGCACCGAGTTGACCTGCAAGTGCAACCGGATTTACACCCAAATAAAGTACATGTACCTGTCGCCACTTTACAAACGTTGAAACGATTAAACTGTAATCTTACCTTGTTTCGAAGTGGATGATACTGTAAGAAGTGTCATGACACTTCCCTTACCATGCTAACAGAGAATTTAGGGGGGAAATGTTGCCTGCAGCTGCATCGTGCATGCAGTTTGCAGAAGCTACATCGATTTGAAAGAGGCGCCCTCTAGTGGCAAATTTGTGTTGCCACTAGAGGGCCTCTGTCACGTAAATTGCAATCTGCATCAACCTCGTCCCCAGTGCTTACTTTATTTCCAACCGCGTTTCCAATAGTAAACCCTGGATAGGAAACTTTCTTCCTGTATCCTGATTGGATACCGCAATTGGCTAGTAATGGATTTTTATCGTGTTCGTGGTGCTATATATTCACAACGTGCAGTACGTGTTTTCGCGATCATTCGTCCACGCCTTCTCGAAAATACTAATTTCCTTTCCAATTTGCTCATATTAATATGAAATATGATACTGCATGTTGTCTTGATAAGATCGTAACAGTTTGATTTCAAAAATCGTGTTTTCGTAACTCACGCCGTGCTCGCGCTGCTACGAATTGACTCTGTTTTTACCCCTGACACCGCATACAAAAACAAACGCTAATGTGTAACGCATATCCAGGCACCAGACTGTTCCTCATTTGCATACGTCTGCAAAAATCTTGCACATGCAAATGATCCAATACCAGGGTGAGAGAGCAGGTAGTGGTGGGCGCGTACTGCTCGACACCCTGGGGACGAGGTTGCAATCTGCATGTATTTACTCCGACAATAGTTATCCCCCAGTATCTCTCTTATTTTTAGGGAAATGTCAAGACACTTCAGTTTAAAGTGGCGTCAGGAAACTACTAGTCCGAGTAACTTGGACCCAACTTATCGCCTTTTTTAACATTTGGACATGGTCTGGCGATACTATCGCCAGACCATGTCCAAATGTTAAAAAAGGCGATAAGTTGGGTCCAAGGGACATGGTCTGGCGATACTAGCGCCAGACCATGTCCAAATGTTAAAAAAAGTCGATAAGTTGGGTCCAAGTAACTCGGACTAGAACACTACTGGCATTCTTTATAGAATTTGTTTGTATTATTTGTGTGTTTCCTAAAAATACATTTTCTTGTTTTAAAATTAAATAAAATCCAACTTTTCTTAAAAGCAGAATCAGCCTAACTTCCTTACTGATTCATGGCTCTTCAGAATTTTGTTTTAAAACGGAAGTAGGGCCTAAACTTGTTTCCATGGACCACTTTGATGACTGAAGCACACCAACGGTCGACTTCCGTGAAAATAGCAAAAGCCTAAATGAAAAATTATTTAGGCCTAGAAAGATTCCAACATAAAAACTTGGCATGGAACAAAATCACGGGATCGTAGGGGCGTCAAAATAGTAGGCCTAGCTACTCACCTAGAATATGCCACAGACCGTACCATTGTAGAACACACGTGTCGCCATAAAAAGTTACTGTTGTAGATTAATGTGTGCCTATTTCAGGATTTCGTTCTTCTTCTTCTTCTTCTTCTTCTTCTTCTTCTTCCATAAGTACATCCCTCCATAGTGGAGTATTGTCGTACTTGGGTGCAAAAGTGCTCGGTCACGGGAACAAATATTAACGAAGAGTGCAGTAAACTAATTAAGAACTTGGTGCAAGTAAAAACGATGCCCCTGTGGCATAATTAGCGGAGGGTGAGAGGTTTCAGGCTAGTCCGGAAAATCTCCAGTGACTGAGCTGAAACCACGGTGGCTGGTAGGGCATTCCAGATGCAGATGACACTTGGAAAAAAGCTGTGCTGGTATGATAGAATTCTGCAGTGCTGTTGTGTGAACTGCTGTTGGTGGCCCCTATTCTGGTTTGATGAAGAGTACAAGTAGGGTGGGGTAGGAGGGATGGCAACGAGACCGTGCATTATCCTGTACAGCATGATGACTTTGTTGTGGGCTCGACGTTCGTAGAGAGTCTGCCATTGGAGATTTTGTATCTGGGTGACACTATTCCGTTGGTTGTAGTCAGCCGTTACAAATCTAGCGGCACGCCGTTGCACCATATCAACCTGGGAAATCAGGTCCTGTGTATGTGGATCCCACACCGAGGATGAGTATTTAAGGGTGGGGCGGACATAATCTTGTAAGCCTGTTCCTTAGTCCAAAACCATCATTCAAAGGCCCTGACCAAAAACATTCTGGGCTAAAGTGCTTCTTGGACTGTTGTTAAACCATGTGAATTCGTTTCTAAGATCGGATGTCTCGGTTAAAAGAAGATATTTGCGGATTAAGAACACTTCTTTTGTCCCGCGAAAAACCACACAATGTGACTGGCGACGGGACCAAGGAAGTACGCATGCGCGTGCAGTATGAAAAGAAGGTCGTAACATGTGCCGTACGCGTCTAGGCGCGTACGGCAGATGTTACGACCTTCCCTATGCTTTGCAGTAACTATGACACGGTTCCGTGCATGAAGGCTAGTGTGGAAAAACGACTTCACTTGAACGGAAGTATCCATCAAATCAATTAATTCTCTGAGGACAGGGAAACAATTATGTTCTCCCTTGAACGTTTATCGGGAATTAGTGTAGCTTTTAGTCAAGGCCCACGCAGCTACCCGAACACGTGACCCACCCCGGGTGCTGGCACGAAAGACTAGCATGATGTGGTAGAAAACTTTCTCGTGCAATATGCATTACCCGTTGTGAATATTGACCAATGAAAAGGTAAAATTACTAACAGCTGTCTAGACGATGTGACGTCACACGCGCTCAAAAGAAATCGGAGCAAAGCCAGATGGCCGGCGACTTCCGCGGCTAAAGTATTGTTGAAGATTTAGTCCTGAAAAGCTTAGGTTCTGAACATAATTATCTGGAACATTTCAACCTCAACAACGCCATGTAATCAAAGGTAAGTTGAAGGGAAAATATATCATGTGGACCTGCCCAATGGGTTTCAGCAAAAGCGTTGTTTTTTTTGTCAAACCGGTCGTCACAACCGAATGTGGCATTAGCTTGAAATATCCAGTTCTAGGCTCATGACATGGAGACTCGCCAGTACAGCTGGAACGAAGTCCCTGACTTACTACGCAGAATTCAGTTTTAGGGTCGATTTTTCCAATTTTCATTCAACTTGTACAAGTAAACACCCAACAAAGACTGGAGATATTGTTTATACAGCAATGGATATACGCAGGATGAAAAAACAATCAAGCCGAACTTAACTTGATAAAAAGAGGTACTTTGGGTGCAACTCCGGGTGTGTACAATACATTTACTGAATTGTGTACAAAATAATGCCAGCAGTTGGTTGTGGTTGCCAGACCAAAACATTAGGGGCTCTGACTTTTCCGTACTTGGCTGGGTTTCAGGCTCGCAGCACGGCGGCTGTTTGATGATGCACTATGCTTATGAACGGTCCGCAAGAAGGCGGAGCCGAGTGGAGAATGCATGGACCGTTAACTGCATCATCAATCAGCCGTCGTCTGGCGCGCGCGCTGTCGCTGGTAACCACAAACCACCATTAGATGATTGGTTCTATACTTAATTTACATCACTTGAAATAGATGAATAATCGATTTGTTCCACAAGATGGTAAAGGCCCTCGCGGCTTCGCCGCTCGTGCTAGTCGTTTTAGGTGCCAGCATCCGGGGTGCGTCAAGTGTCCGGGTAGCCGCGTAGGCCTTGACTACAGGCTAGAGTCAGTGTGGTATCAAAATGAGTATTGCGCCCTTTAAATTTGTGTCGCACAGGACTCAAAAGCGAATCCTACAGGGTCTGGTCTTAAATCTCGACAATTTTCAAGAACGAAACAACAGAAAGAGAGATGCACTAAAGCATTTTGCTTGCTTAACTGTCTAGGACTTTATTCCACATCTTTCAGACCTTCTTATCATTTTAATTTGTTTATTAATCCACATCATGGAGCAAGTTCAACCTTTTCACAGACCGAGTTCTGTTATTGTTTGTTAAAACCCAAACACGCTCGTGAAAATCGAAGACTCGGTTTACAATATTCAAATTTCAATAAACGGCAAAAAGAAAGTCAGTTTTGTCAAGAATATTGTTTCTGAGACACCTATACTTTATCTTCAGGTTTTCCTTTTAACACATAAAAAGGCATCCCCCATCAACGCTCTCCTACTTTCCTTTGGTACTGTTAGCTTCTTACTGTGTATGTAAATATAAAGACCACTATTCCCTCCTTAATAAGGCTTGATTGAAAATAAAAACGAATGCAGCTCCCTCAGGTGCAGGATTTGCAAAATAAATCGGTTTTGTAAATTGTCTTATTTTCCTCCCAAATACGGTAAGATGATCGGTCATGTAGATAGACTTGCAACCATTCTTTTTAGAACTGCAATTATCCTCAAATGTACAGCTCAATCAAGGCGCCACCAAAACCGTCACATTATATGGAATTTAACAAAAATTAAAAATATGTAACTTTCTGAGTTTGTAGAATATAGACCTAGCTATTTAAGTATACGCGGGCGTTCCAGTGGCATCACGTGGTGAACAATGGGGCGTCGCAGTTTACTTGCGCTGTAGATGGGAACAAGAAAGAAAAAAGTGCTTGTTCATAAAGTAATTAGTTAGTTATTTGTTCCAGAATCATCCGTTCAAAGAAACAGAAGCTCTTCAGCTTTATCTGTGCAAAGAAACGAAAGCAAGAATTCCTTTAATGTACACTTAATTAAGGAGACGTTTGTTTCGTCATAAGTTATACTAAGACAAGGTAGATTCAGTGATACATATTATAATTTCAATGTCTTCCTAATGCCGCAGCTCCTGTCTAAAGGCAACTTTTTAATGTCGCAAATAGGCTAGATCGATGGCCCGTGGTTTGGAAACATAAATATACCAAAATTCAAGGGTGGAGCGTATAAGGTAAGTTGCAAATGCTTCTACACAACTCTATGGGAATGTCTCCTTAATTTCCGCTAAATATTAAGTTTGTGTGTTAAACACTGGTCTTAAAGGCATATGTATACTTTAGAATACACGAACGACAGCTGATGAACTTACTTTGCCAATGATATCGTCATCAGGATACTTCCCGTTCTCTGATTGAAAAAAAAGAAGTATTTTTAATTGTCATTAGGTAAAGCTCCCCAGTGTTTCTAACAAAATGACTGCTATTCCCCCGCCGAATCGAAATTATCAGAACATAAAATTGCTGTAGAGTCCATATCACGTCTTCACAAATCAATTACAAGTCAAGAAGCAAATGGCCAAAGAACGGTTTCTTACCGGAGTCGATTCTATTCTGAATTGAGAAACACACAAAAGTATGTGAATTTCTTTCCAACTGTGGGAACTTTGCAGTAAAAAAGCCTAAAGCTTGTTCAAAACCTACATTAATATAGAGACACCTCCACAGTCTATTGAAGGTAATCTACTTAATTATTCAAGAGAAACTAGTGATCAACGACCTGACCAAAACTCCCTGAAAAAAATCTAGTCTTAATAACATACAAAAATGCAATTAAATTCAAAGATTCCGGTGAATGTTCCCATAAAGGTCGACATCAGAATAAGATCATGAATTTGTCAACATCAGTTATATTTTTAAAATAAATGTTTATCAAAGACAACGGCTAAAGAACGGTTTCTTACCGGAGTCGAAGTCAAACGAGTCATGGGCTGTTAAATGGGTGGAAAAAAAATAGAAATTGCTATATATAGTTATTCCTTTTTGTCGTTTTTCAGTTACATATGCTTCGTGAACGATTTTGAAAATGATTGCAAAAATTACCACAACAAAGTTGCGGATCTTTATGACTACAATCTTTTGTTGATAAGTTGAATAACATTGTTAAGTGAAGGAAATAATCAGCCATTGCATAAACTGTATTTCTTTTTTCTTTTTTAGAAGTTTAAACATTAACCAAAAGTATATAATACCTTGGCACTTACGTTTATAGTCAGATGGCCACGGCTTGCCTGATCAACAATTAAATTTAACAGAAAATAAGCGTTTAACATTAATATTTACTAAAGTTTATGAAGCAGTCAAAGAATTCTATTCTGAATCGAGAAACACAAAAAAGTACGTGAATTTCTTTCCAACTGTGGGAACTTTGTAGTTAAAAGGGCTAAAGCTTGTTCAAAACCTACATTATTATAGAGACACCTCCACAGTCTAATGAAGGTAGTCTACTTATTTATTCAAGAGAAACTAGTGTTCAACGTCTCCTGACCAAAACTCCCTAAAAAATCTAGTCTTAATAACACACAAAAATGTAATTAAATTCAAAGAATCCGGTGAATGTTCCCATAAAGGTCGACATCAGAATAATATCATGAATTTGTCAAAATCAGTTATATTTTTTAATATATGTTTATCAAAGGCAATGGCTAAAGAACGGTTTCTTACCGGAGTCGAAGTCGAACGAGTCATGGGCTGTTAAATGGGTGGAACAAAATAGAAATTGCTATATATAGTTCAGTGAAATATGCTTCGTGAATGATTTTGAAAATGATTGCGAAAATTACCACAACTAAATTGCGGTCCTTTATGACTACAATCTTTTGTTGATAAGTTGAATAACATTTTTAACTGAAGGAAATAATCAGTCATTGCATAAACTGTATTTCCTTTTTCTTTTTTTAGGAGTTTAAACATTAACCAAAAGTATAAAATACCTTGGCACTTACGTTTATAGTCAGATGGCCACGGCTTGCCTGATCAACAATTAAATTTAACAGAAAATAAGCGTTGAACATTAATATTTACTAAAGTTTATGAAGCAGTCAAAGAATTCTATTCTGAATCAAGAAACACAAAAAAGTACGTGAATTTCTTTCCAACTGTGGGAACTTTGTAGTTAAAAGGGCTAAAGCTTGTTCAAAACCTACATTATTATAGAGACACCTCCACAGTCTAATGAAGGTAGTCTACTTATTTATTCAAGAGAAACTAGTGTTCAACGTCCTGACCAAAACTCCCTAAAAAATCTAGTCTTAATAACACACAAAAATGTAATTAAATTCAAAGAATCCGGTGAATGTTCCCATCAAGGTCGACATCAGAATAAGATCATGAATTTGTCAAGATCAGTTATATTTTTTAATATATGTTTATCAAAGGCAATGGCTAAAGAACGGTTTCTTACCGGAGTCGAAGTCGAACGAGTCATGGGCTGTTAAATGGGTGGAACAAAATAGAATTTGCTATATATAGTTCAGTGAAATATGCTTCGTGAATGATTTTGAAAATGATTGCGAAAATTACCACAACAAAATTGCGGTTTCTTTATGACTACAATCTTTTGTTGATAAGTTGAATAACATTTTTAACTGAAGGAAATAATCAGTCATTGCATAAACTGTATTTCCTTTTTCTTTTTTAGGAGTTTAAACATTAACCAAAAGTATATAATACCTTGGCACTTACGTTTATAGTCAGATGGCCACGGCTTGCCTGATCAACAATTAAATTTAACAGAAAATAAGCGTTTAACATTAATATTTACTAAAGTTTATGAAGCAGTCAAATAATTCTATTCTGAAATGAGAAACACAAAAAAAGTACGTGAATTTCTTTCCAACTGTGGGAACTTTCTAGTTAAAAAGGCTAAAGCTTGTTCAAAACCTACATTATTATAGAGACACCTCCACAGTCTATTGAAGGTAATCTACTTAATTATTCAAGAGAAACTAGTGTTCAACGTCCTGACCAAAACTCCCTGAAAAAAAATCTAGTCTTAATAACATACAATAATGCAGTTAAGTTCAAAAATTCCGGTGAATGTTCCCAAAAAGGTCACATCAGAATAAGATCATGAATTAGTCAAGATCAGTTATATTTTTAAGATAAATGTTTATCAAAGACAATGGCCAAAGAACGGTTTCTTACCGGAGTCGAAGTCGAACGAGTCATGGGCTGTTAAATGGGTGGAACAAAATAGAAATTGCTATATATAGTTCAGTGAAATATGCTTCGTGAATGATTTTGAAAATGATTGCGAAAATTACCACAACTAAATTGCGGTTCTTTATGACTACAATCTTTTGTTGATAAGTTGAATAACATTTTTAACTGAAGGAAATAATCAGCCATTGCATAAACTGTATTTCTTTTTCTTATTTAAGAGTTTAAACATCATCTTTGTGAAGATAAAACAGGGATTAGCAAAGTTGCAACAATGAGCTTACATTTGAAGTCACCGGAATACCACGGGTAGGAATCGGATGGCCAGGGCTTCCAAGCTAATCAAGAGAAAAAAACATAGTGAAATAGACGGCACTGTATAACTATCAGGATATTTCATTCTTTTGATTCCACTACATTTCACAAGGAGTAACTTAAATCATTTGAGCCAATCACACAAAGCTATATTTAGAGGTTTGTTTTCAGGCAGATTGGAATAGGTGACTCTGCCGTACTAGATGTCCCCCGTACAGAGTCTTATGTGTCAATGATGCGCATCACAGAAAAAGCTCTTAACATTGTACTGTGGGTAAATGACAGAAATATAGCGGCTATGAAACTGTGAGACTTTGAAGAAAAATCTGCAAAAGGAATTATCTCAAACCGAAAGAAACTCTTCATATGACAATAATTTGCATTAACCAAAAGTAGGCCTATATAATAACTTGGCACTTACGTTTAAAGTCAGACGGCAACGGCTTACCTGATGAACAATAAAATTTAAAACAAAATAAGCGTTTAACATTAACATTTAATAAAGTTTTTTTAAGCAGTCAAAGAATTATTTTTGAATTGAGAAACACAAAAACGTATGGGAATTTAATCTAACTGTGGGAACTTTGTAGTTAAAAAGGCTACTGCTTGTTTGAAACAATAATCTACTTAATTATTTAAGAAAAAATAGTGTTCAACGTCCTGACCAAAACTCCCTGAAAAAGTCTAGTCTGAATAACATGCAATAATGCAGTTAAATTCTAAGTTTCCGGTGAATGTTCCCATAAAGGTCGACATCAGAATAAGATCATGAATTTGTCCAAATCAATTATAATTTTTAATATATGTTTATCAAGGGCAATGGCTAAAGAACGGTTTCTTACCGGAGTCGAAGTCGAACGAGTCATGGGCTGTTAAATGGGTGGAACAAAATAGAAATTGCTATATATAATTCAGTGAAATATGCTTCGTGAATGATTTTGAAAATGATTGCGAACATTACCACAAAAAAATTGCGGATCTTTATGACTACAATCTTTTGTTGATAAGTTGAATAACATTTTTAACTGAAGGAAATAATCAGTCATTGCATAAACTGTATTTCCTTTTTCTT
This sequence comes from Patiria pectinifera, assembly GCA_029964075.1. Lineage (NCBI taxonomy): Eukaryota > Metazoa > Echinodermata > Asteroidea > Valvatida > Asterinidae > Patiria > Patiria pectinifera. The sequence goes on from CM057150.1 coordinate 28,950,694, forward strand.
TTTTAGGAGTTTAAACATTAACCAAAAGTATATAATACCTTGGCACTTACGTTTATAGTCAGATGGCCACGGCTTGCCTGATCAACAATTAAATTTAAAAGAAAATAAGCGTTTAACATTAATATTTACTAAAGTTTATGAAGCAGTCAAATAATTCTATTCTGAATTGAGAAACACAAAAAAGTACGTGAATTTCTTTCCAACTGTGGGAACTTTCTAGTTAAAAAGGCTAAAGCTTGTTCAAAACCTACATTATTATAGAGACACCTCCACAGTCTAATGAAGGTAGTCTACTTAATTATTCAAGAGAAACTAGTGTTCAACGTCCTGACCAAAACTCCCTGGAAAAAAAATCTAGTCTTAATAACATACAATAATGCAGTTAAATTCAAAGATTCCGGTGAATGTTCCCAAAAAGGTCACATCAGAATAAGATCATGAATTAGTCAAGATCAGTTATATTTTTAAGATAAATGTTTATCAAAGACAATGGCCAAAGAACGGTTTCTTACCGGAGTCGAAGTCGAACGAGTCATGGGCTGTTAAATGGGTGGAACAAAATAGAAATTGCTATATATAGTTCAGTGAAATATGCTTCGTGAATGATTTTGAAAATGATTGCGAAAATTACCACAACTAAATTGCGGTTCTTTATGACTACAATCTTTTGATGATAAGTTGAATAACATTTTTAACTGAAGGAAATAATCAGCCATTGCATAAACTGTATTTCTTTTTTCTTATTTAAGAGTTTAAACATTATCTTTGTTAAGATAAAACAGGGATTAGCAAAGTTGCAACAATGAGCTTACATTTGAAGTCACCGGAATACCACGGGTAGGAATCGGATGGCCAGGGCTTCCAAGCTGATCAAGAGAAAAAAACATAGTGAAATAGACGGCACTGTATAACTATCAGGATATTTCATTCTTTTGATTCCACTACATTTCACAAGGAGTAACTGAAATCATTTGAGCCAATCACACAAAGCTATATTTAGAGGTTTGTTTTCAGGCAGATTGGAATAGGTGACTCTGCCGTACTAGATGTCCCCCGTACAGAGTCTTATGTGTCAATGATGCGCATCACAGAAAAAGCTCTTAACATTGTACTGTGGGTAAATGACAGAAATATAGCGGCTATGAAACTGTGAGACTTTGAAGAAAAATCTGCAAAAGGAATTATCTCAAACCGAAAGAAACTCTTCATATGACAATAATTTGCATTAACCAAAAGTAGGCCTATGTAATAACTTGGCACTTACGTTTAAAGTCAGACGGCAACGGCTTACCTGATGAACAATACAATTTAAAACAAAATAAGCGTTTAACATTAACATTTAATAAAGTTTTTTTTAAGCAGTCAAAGAATTATTTTTGAATTGAGAAACACAAAAACGTATGGGAATTTAATCTAACTGTGGGAACTTTGTAGTTAAAAAGGCTACTGCTTGTTTGAAACAATAATCTACTTAATTATTTAAGAAAAAATAGTGTTCAACGTCCTGACCAAAACTCCCTGAAAAAGTCTAGTCTGAATAACATGCAATAATGCAGTTAAATTCTAAGTTTCCGGTGAATGTTCCCATAAAGGTCGACATCAGAATAAGATCATGAATTTGTCAAAATCAATTATAATTTTTAATATATGTTTATCAAAGGCAATGGCTAAAGAACGGTTTCTTACCGGAGTCGAAGTCGAACGAGTCATGGGCTGTTAAATGGGTGGAACAAAATAGAAATTGCTATATATAATTCAGTGAAATATGCTTCGTGAATGATTTTGAAAATGATTGCGAACATTACCACAAAAAAATTGCGGATCTTTATGACTACAATCTTTTGTTGATAAGTTGACTAACATTTTTAACTGAAGGAAATAATCAGTCATTGCATAAACTGTATTTCCTTTTTCTTTTTTAGGAGTTTAAACATTAACCAAAAGTATATAATACCTTGGCACTTACGTTTATAGTCAGATGGCCACGGCTTGCCTGATCAACAATTAAATTTAAAAGAAAATAAGCGTTTAACATTAATATTTACTAAAGTTTATGAAGCAGTCAAATAATTCTATTCTGAATTGAGAAACACAAAAAAGTACGTGAATTTCTTTCCAACTGTGGGAACTTTCTAGTTAAAAAGGCTAAAGCTTGTTCAAAACCTACATTATTATAGAGACACCTCCACAGTCTAATGAAGGTAGTCTACTTAATTATTCAAGAGAAACTAGTGTTCAACGTCCTGACCAAAACTCCCTGGAAAAAAAATCTAGTCTTAATAACATACAATAATGCAGTTAAATTCAAAGATTCCGGTGAATGTTCCCAAAAGGTCACATCAGAATAAGATCATGAATTAGTCAAGATCAGTTATATTTTTAAGATAAATGTTTATCAAAGACAATGGCCAAAGAACGGTTTCTTACCGGAGTCGAAGTCGAACGAGTCATGGGCTGTTAAATGGGTGGAACAAAATAGAAATTGCTATATATAGTTCAGTGAAATATGCTTCGTGAATGATTTTGAAAATGATTGCGAAAATTACCACAACTAAATTGCGGTTCTTTATGACTACAATCTTTTGATGATAAGTTGAATAACATTTTTAACTGAAGGAAATAATCAGCCATTGCATAAACTGTATTTCTTTTTTCTTATTTAAGAGTTTAAACATTATCTTTGTTAAGATAAAACAGGGATTAGCAAAGTTGCAACAATGAGCTTACATTTGAAGTCACCGGAATACCACGGGTAGGAATCGGATGGCCAGGGCTTCCAAGCTGATCAAGAGAAAAAAACATAGTGAAATAGACGGCACTGTATAACTATCAGGATATTTCATTCTTTTGATTCCACTACATTTCACAAGGAGTAACTTAAATCATTTGAGCCAATCACACAAAGCTATATTTAGAGGTTTGTTTTCAGGCAGATTGGAATAGGTGACTCTTCCGTACTAGATGTCCCCCGTACAGAGTCTTATGTGTCAATGATGCGCATCACAGAAAAAGCTCTTAACATTGTACTGTGGGTAAATGACAGAAATATAGCGGCTATGAAACTGTGAGACTTTGAAGAAAAATCTGCAAAAGGAATTATCTCAAACCGAAAGAAACTCTTCATATGACAATAATTTGCATTAACCAAAAGTAGGCCTATATAATAACCTGGCACTTACGTTTAAAGTCAGACGGCAACGGCTTACCTGATGAACAATAAAATTTAAAACAAAATAAGCGTTTAACATTAACATTTAATAACGTTTTTTTTTAAGCAGTCAAAGAATTATTTTTGAATTGAGAAACACAAAAACGTATGGGAATTTAATCTAACTGTGGGAACTTTGTAGTTAAAAAGGCTACTGCTTGTTTGAAACAATAATCTACTTAATTATTTAAGAAAAAATAGTGTTCAACGTCCTGACCAAAACTCCCTGAAAAAGTCTAGTCTGAATAACATGCAATAATGCAATTAAATTCTAAGTTTCCGGTGAATGTTCCCATAAAGGTCGACATCAGAATAAGATCATGAATTCGTCAAAATCAATTATAATTTTTTAATATTTGTTTATCAAAGGCAATGGCTAAAGAATGGTTTCTTACCGGAGTCGAAGTCGAACGAGTCATGGGCTGTTAAATGGGTGGAAAAAAATAGAAATTGCTATATATAATTCAGTGAAATATGCTTCGTGAATGATTTTGAAAATGATTGCGAAAATTACCACAAAAAAATTGCGGATCTTTATGACTACAATCTTTTGTTGATAAGTTGACTAACATTTTTAACTGAAGGAAATAATCAGCCATTGCATAAACTGTATTTCTTTTTTCTTTTTTAAGAGTTTAAACATTTCTTAACACTCAAATGTGAATCCTATTTTAATGAATGGGACGTTTGCGGTAACACCATGTGTGAATGATATCTCTGTGTGAATTAGGTGGTTCTGAGAAGAACCAGTTGGTTTAAATCATTAAGTTTGTTCCTAGGTTACTGCATATGATGCTTAAAAAGCACTCCAAAATAATGTTTTTGATTAATTAAGAGCAACCAATTGTCCACGTCCTGACCACAACTTCCAGAAAAAGAATCCCAGTCGTTATAACAGACAATTCAAAGATTTAAGTGAATGACTGAATCAAGGTCGGTATTACTATAACATCATAAATTTGTCAACATCGGTTTCATTTTTAAATAAAGGTTAATCAAAGACAGTGGCTTAAAACGACTGCTTACCGGAGTTGAAGTCAAAAGAGTCCTCACCATTGGCTGTTGAATGGAGGAAAAACATTGCTATAGTTATTCCTTTTGTTAATTACCGTTTGTATTTTTTCAGATAAAAACAGGTATGACTACCACCAATTGTTGATACGTTCAAACAACATTACAAACTGATTGAATCGACCGCCCATGGCATAAACTGTAACACAAAATGCATTTTAGAGTGAAATGTTTCTTAACACTAACACATAATGTATGCTAGGTTATTTCCGTAATTATGCATGTTGTTTTCAAGGAATTACACTCATTATAGTCTTTTTCAGTATGCATTTGAAGTAAAGTTGCCAAATTGCTTCAATCAAAATAGTTATCCCAGTTTGTACATGGTGGCCCAAAAACATGGAACGGCATACTTCTACTACCATGAAACTCAAACCACCTGTACCAAAGAAACATGATACCAAGATCCACTGATTCGGTCCAGTAGTTTTTGCTGCAAGGCCTATTTTGTCAAGCACACATCTTTCATGCGGGTATTATTACATTACAAGTAATCCCTACTATCCAATTATATGTTAGTCAAATTTGCGGATGTGGTTTAATTAGTAATTCATCGGGACAAAACTATTCCGACTATGTTTTTCAAAACAGGCCCCAGAACAAAATCTACTTGATCGAATCGGGCGATCTTTCTGTTAACATAGTTTCCATGCATTGGTAAAAGTTGTTTGAGTCTCAGATTGACAGAAGTACATTATGTAAACGGTACCCTGGGGGCGGGGGGGGGGGGTAGGTGGGAGCAACCTGTTTAGGAACAATCCGCAGTCATGAGAGTGTAACTCCCGAAAAGGGGTCTGTTCCTATTGGCTCTTGGCATTGACCTCAAAGGTGGCTTAAAGATGGGAAGGATCAATTTCCAGAGAGAAAGAGAAATAGCGCCGTTCTGTTGTTGTTGTTTTTTTTTTTTGGGGGGGGGGGTATGACCTGCAGGAACAATCATCTGTAATTGAAAGTTTAACTCTCGAAAAGAGGGAAGTTCCTAATCGCTCTTGGCATGGACCTCAAAGGTGCATGGCCAAGAGAAAGATAAATGGAATATAGATGCAGGGTTCATTTGCCGACTTGGCAAAAGTAGCCACTGTAGTTTGGTTTACAGAGACACATGTAGGTGTATTGATTGTGGGACACGCAGGTGCCACCGTTGTAACACAACGCGAAGTCACAGATGTTGACTAAAGAGAAATATAATAGAAAAACCAGATTGACGTCACTGGAGTACCACGGAAGGTAATTGCTCGGCTGGAAAGCTGTTGAAACATAACACATACCCTCTAAAAACATGTAATAAAATTTGGTTGTTACAAAAAGTTGGTTAAAATTGTAACCGACAATGCATACATTTTCCCCAAATTCTACCCAACGTTGGGTAAAATTGGTTCATTTTTTTCACTTTTTCTTTAACTGTGAAATTTGTTTGTGTAAAAAAACTTTTAAAAAAGCAATATAGAACAGAGGACTTACCCCTGTTTGGTGCGGCATTGACGGCTGTAATAAAGGGGGAAAAGGGAAACAAAAAATGTTACTAAATCTCCTATAGCTGAGAAAACTAAAAAAAATCTGTACAATACTCTTTAGTGTCTTTGTCAAACAGCGATTCAAAAATAAAATAAGCTGGATACAATTCCGTTGCTTAAATAATGGAATAAATGTGTGCTTTGGAGGTTGTAAACACTCTGTTTAAGACCGGTTGGAGACTGGAAGCCGATAATTACCCTAGCCGAAGGCGAGGATAATTATCAGCTCGGTTTTAAACAGAGTGTTAAATACCGACCAAACACATATTTATTCCCATTCATTAATAGCTTTTCGGTCAAGAAATCAAAAATTGTTTGGTCCAAAAGCAAAAACAAATTAAAAAATATACATTTTCAACGATTTCGATCAACAAAATATCCCTCTAGCTATACAATGGTAAGCCCCTCTGGTAAACAACTTATATGGAGATATATCACGTGGTGTGGCGCGCGCAAGGCAGATGTATCTGTGTGGTGTGAATTTAGGACTATGAAATATTACTATACCTAATACATATTCATGATCGAGAGCAGAACTCTCACTGGTTAATTCACGACTAGGTGCCAGATGTTATTTTTGCTGTTTACCAACCGATAGGAATGGGTTAACTGTCTTAGGATTTGTGAATAATAGTTAAAATTAGAATGTATTTTAGGATCAAATGGTGTACAAGCAAAGGTACTTTTTTTCATCAGCATACAAGTAAATTTCATTAGGGCATCCAAATTTTCATCAGATTATTTGTGGCAATAGTACTTTTATTCTCATGTGCAATCTAAATGACTTTCATGCATGATACACTTAGTCGTTTTTCGTTTGGTTATCTCTACTTCGCAGGAACGCTACATGATTCAAAGCGTCCTGACAAAAGTTGACACATTCGTTGTTATATTTAGCGTGGATGGAGAGATTCAACCAATCATGATTGCTCAAGAGTTATCAAAACGGTTGTTAACATTTCTCATAGATTAAAGTCATGCCTGATTCAAGAGTAGTTTAACAATGAATACCATTGGAAATGATTGGACAAATTAACAATTGATGACTGCTGTGATGTGCGATATGGTGTTTTGAACTCCCAATGGCCGTATAGCACCCGAAGCGAAGCAGAGGTAATTCAAATGCAACGCAGTGTATATCAGGTTATTTATATACAACGCGTTGTATATGAGGTTATTCATGTGCAATATGAATTACACCGTTATTTTTATTGATTGGACACGTGGCCGGACCGATGACACAACATCAAAGACACGATATCACAATACCAAATATCACACTCTCAAGTACACAATACTTAATATTGTAATACGTATACACTTTGATATACAATTCTTTGTTCGTTATTATCATCGACACCGGGGTTGTACAGCTAAAATAACACACTGGACAGGTACGTGATTGAGCATGATTAAGTCACACAAACGTGATCAACAACTTACCCAGGCCTACGGCCCAGAGGAGAAGTGCGATGCGAATGGTCTCCATGACTGCAGCTCGTTGTATCTCACCAAACACGAATGGAAATACACCCTCAACTCCAGCATTTTATACTTTTCCCCACCTTGTCTATTTGATTAGAGGGTGGATAGAACATGTGTCATTATTTACCAAATTGAGTTGCCAATTAAAGGATTGTATAACTCGGTGTTCGAAATTTGTGTTTACAAAATCAAATTGAAAGCCAAATAATGTGACAAATAGATGACTAGGCCTACGCTATTTCCATTTTTAAAGTCATCGTTTAGGCAGCATGTCACAAGTGGGTGATTAAAGTCAGTTTCGTTTTTGTAAGTAGTTTTTATATATATTAATGAAGAAATGGACTGCCAATCACACCACAGACCGACCTACAGAACCGCTTGTAGCGTGGTAAAAGATGATCTTTATGAAGTCAAAGCGCCGTTTGAAGGAGCTCAGGCCCTGGTGCCGCTTGAGGGCGCTTTACCACTAGTTCGTCCTCTGTTTAAGTTTGCACGGTACGGATAGGTTAAGCAAAAAACGTGTCATACAATTTGTTACTGTTGACAAAGTCAGCAGCACTGACTTTTTGGGGTCTTACATTTTCCAAATAAAACTTTTGCTTATTCATGTCTTGAGCATTAATTAGTTTTTGGTAATGACCTGAGTGATAAAATTGATTGATGAGGTTTTCTGAAACTGTGCCGTCTTTATTAATTTTATTTTGTTGGGGTGGAACAGGTTTTAAAGGTTGTAGTGATTCCTGATATTCCAGGTCACAAGGAAGTGAACAGTGACGAAGGAAGAGGAGTCTCTATGAGTCATTTCTGCTTTTTCATGAGGGCCAAACTTTATTCCTCTATGTACCTCAGCGAATCACTTATTTATAGTGTATCAGTTTTCCCTTGGCCAAAATATGACTTAACTGATACCATGATGGCCAGACAACAGTCTTCCGTCTGCATATCTAACTGACTGACTCACGAACGGACTTAGCAAGTGTCCCTCCTGAATTAGACCCGCTTAAAGCCCGCCGCACACGAGAGCTACGTGCTAAGCTAAAAGTCATTCGATGCCGTTTGCTCAGCACGTAGCTCACAAAATATCCTCATGTTCCGTGGATTTTTGCTGAGTTTTCCGCCTCGAGAGGCCGTGAGGCAAATATCTATCCTGCTTGATTTCTTTCGCATCGCGAGGCGAAACATTCACCGTGTGCGCTCAAACTGAGCTGTGCGCTGAGCAAAACGATTAACTAACCAATGAAATCACGTACTGTGATGTGCACATGATTTACAATATTTTTTGTGCAAATCTTCAAAAGCCTGCTGGCCGTAGTCCCCACTTTTTTTTTAAATCAAGCGACAGACAAACAAGATTAATGTGCTTTCATTGGTTAGTTAATCTTTTTAGCTCAGCACGTGTATCATGTTGACCGCTCACGGTGAGTTTTTTGCCTTGCGAGGCCAAAGAAATCAAACAGGATAGATCTTTGCCTCAGGGCCTCACGGCCTACGGCCTCGCGGACTCACGGGGATATTTTGTGAGCTACATGCTGAGCAAACGGACTCGAATGATTTTTTTTTGCTCAGCGCGTGGCTCTCATGTGCGGCGGGCATACGCCACACTTTGGCCCTGAACACTCACTGAGTCGACCACCCGGTACTGTTTTACTAGGCCTGCCCTACATATCCTATCTATAGTGACTCCCTATCAGTCTCCTTATGATTGACGTGTTACTTTTGAAAAATTTAATAAATGTTGCTGTTACAAACTGGAAGTACCAGTTCTTAAATGTATCAAGCGGATGACTCCACTTTGAAAAAAGATATTGACAAATTGGGGAACCGCCAACGTAGGGTTGGATAGCTTAGTATCTGTTGGTGTAGCACCGGAACGGTAAACCGAAGGTCGAAGGTTCAAACCCTGCGCCAGTCAATTTCTTTGTTTAAATCTCCAAAACAAAAAAACCCAACTTTTAGATAGTTTGTTTTACCTACAACCTCAGCTGAGTAAGCATTAGTTCTTAACAAAAACAACAGCATATTGCACACAAGGCAATCATTTCATGAACTATTTGTCCTAGTGAATAACTGGGAACATTCCCCTGGCGAACAAACGGAAAGTTGATACAGTCGAGTGTTGATTAATGTTTAATTGGAATCCAGTGGGCTGAAGTACCAACACCTGACCTGAAGTATATGGGAAACTAGAGATTCATGTTTGTTGAGTTACAAACGCTGGGTAGATCCGGTCGAACACTATTTCATTGGACATCGCCCAGCTGTGAATATTTTTATTTCAGAGCAGAACAAAAGGATGATTAAATTTAGCCTTTGCAGTAAATTATTTGGTCCAGGATTCAAACCTGTCACCTCCAAAAGCGTCGGTTGCCTTTTGTTTCTGGAGGGGTTTTAAAAACGGTTTGTCTTTACGTCGCAAGTACATCTGACACACTACATCCCTCCTAATCTTTCGCATTCATCATTGCTTCATTATACCTATAGCATTTTTAGCTGTGGGATAGCAGCTCAACAAATCATCATGTCTCTCCGTTAGTTAGTTAGTTAGTAACAAACGTTGACATCGTTTATTGCTCCTACATATTTGGACCGATTTCAACCAAACCTTGTCAAAGGTATCAGTAGGACATGTGCCAACATGTCATATGACCAAATTGACGTCAAAGGTCATCATGGGGTCACTGGTGTCCAAAGCTTTTTTTACTCAAAACACTACTCCTTCCAGAAATTACATGGCACAATCACGTGACTCATGCATGAACACGCAGCTTCCGAGATCTGATCGAGTTTGTTTTCGTAGGACTTTATTATTATTATTATTATTAATAATAATCATTTCTGGTAATGAAATCAAAGGTTCCTCATAAGCGCCCTATGCACTGTAGCTCGCAAGCCTGAAGAAACCTGTGGAGGAAGACAATGAGAAGAAGTTACAGTTTGAGAGGCGGGAGGAAAAGCCCAGAAGAATATTCTGGGGTAAACCCACGGAATCAGGCAGGGGCTGAAAACCCAATCCACATATTGGCCCAGGCCGGATTCGAACCCGGGTCACAGCGGTGGAAGGCGAGGAAAGTACCGCTACGCCAACTTGACTTATTGAGCAGTGCTGCGCATGCTCCTGGTTTCATGAGTCTGCGGCCACCAAGCAATCCTCGCATCATCATAAATATCTGATTAGGAGAGAGAAGTCGTCTATAACGATTCATCAATTCCGTTTCAATTTTTTTCAAATACCTGCGTGATTGTTTGCCTAACAGCTGTTTCGAATCGATTCTGAAAATTAATCATTGCTGTGCACGAGGCATTATCTATCGAATTGAACTGTGTAAACTTTCAAAACTAAATGTAACAGGGATAACGTACTTTATTTACCGTGGTACAGATGAAGTTATACACTTGTGTTGGCGCACGCCTCTTCGATGTCGCAATTACGTTACTACATGTACTACATTGCAATAAAGACACGTGAGAATATTAACGGCTGAACACATGTGCTGAGAATGTTGTGGGTGGTGAACTATATACCGCAATGAAGGGCGCACGCATCGCTCTTAAGTGGGATATTATTAGGGCTTAAAGGGAATATACATCATTTGCTTTTGCTGTAATTTTCAGAAATGGATGGAATTGGGGGGTTGGAAATATATAGCAAATATAGTTACACTGACGTTTTTGAGGTTTTGGGTTCGAAAATGCTACAAAAACCAAGAAAAACAATCATTTTCCTGTAGGCTGGTTCCCTGACTCCATATAAGAAGAAACAGAGCAGTTTACATTGGGGTCAGGGAACCAGTCTAGCTGGCTTGTACCCGTTCAGAGGTGTGTAATCGATTGCAAACAAGTGCGATGGTCAATTGGGGCCAGTATTTGAAAAAAGCCAGTTTTTTTCCAACGCTGGTCGGCCGACCAGCGTTGGAAATTGATTCACAAATACCACTTTTCTTGAAAATGACAGTATACCAGGTGCCATGATTTTACAGGATGCTTTACACTGTCATTCACTAACAGTCCAGCAAGGTATTTCAAAATAATTTGGTAGTTTTATTCTTTGATGTTTGCAAATGTTGTATTTTCCCTTTAAAGCACGGTCGGTTCGGCGAAACTGGAATTGCGCTGGTAAAAATAATTACATAATTAGAACTGCAGAGAGCTGTGTTCGTTTGGAAATATTTTAGCCGACAAAGGTTCTTTCATTCATAGTACTACACTTGTTTTACCTGGACTAACCAATTAAACCACAGAGTGCTGGGTGGTTGAGTCGGTATCCAGTATTGAACCCTAAAAGGGCGGAGGGCGGAATCCGCCCCTCGACTTTTTCCGCGATAGCCTTGAAAAAAAAAAATTCGCGACCCGAGTTGTTATGACTTGGCGCCGTGAAAACTGAATTTCCCATTGACGTCGTGTACACAGAGAAGAATTACCATTTGTACATATGAATAATTAATTGGCCATAATTCCAAAACATTTGACCTATAGTCATGAAATTTCTTTGGTATGTTTATGATGAGTCACTCTATGCATGTACCGAGTTTCAAAATGTTTCGTCACTGGATGGCCGATATATTAGGGGGAGATGGTCAAAATAACCCGGCTCTTTTTGGGTTAAGTGAATGCGTCATACACGCACACGCACCACTGATAACAAGCGCCCATTGGTTAAGAACGCCGGCTTGGCGCCTTGCACTACTTCCAGTGCTAATGGTTCAAATGCTATACCACAGACATGCCTATATAATGTGAGCTTTACCCTGTGAAGTGGGCGTGGGTTAAGTTGAAATGACGTCACATTTGCGAACCGGATAAGGGATCGATACGTTAATTAGATATATCCAAATTATAATCAATAAAACCATAATCTGAAACGAGATCCCATGCAGGCTCGGATCCATGGGGGAGGGGGGGGGTCACCCCCCCCCCAACTCTGACAACCCCCCCCCCCCAAAAAAAAAATACTGGTAAAAATGTCCGCCTTTGCACAAAATACTAACAGAGCCAGCTGGGTTGGGGTAATATGTACTGTACGTACATACACTCTTTGGTTGTGGAGGAAAGCAACACGTAACAAGATAGTACTGTAGAAAAAGGTCGCAACGTATGTTTAACATAGACAAAGCTGCTGGATTAGAGGAAGCGAGCAAAATATTATGCTAATGATACTGTTAGTAAACCTTCAGGTACATGTATCCGTTAGCCTTTGTCAACATGTTACATTAACTGGTGGTAAACGTGTAAAATGAGCTTGTGGATGTGAACTTCCTATAGTAAGGTCTGCATGTGCCTTTGGAGGGAAAATGCAAGTAGTGCAAGGAATGGGAGGATAATGAGTATATACAGGTTTCAGATGTCAGATGGTTTGCAGCCACCCCCTCCCCCACACACACCACCACTACCCTTATCGCATTCTATATTCCTTTCCAAAGCCACCTAACTTTTTTGTACTTCACCCCCTTTGTTTCCTTACAAAAAAAGACTGTTTAACTGTGAAAATGCAACAATTGAACAATAAAGAGAGAAACTTCAGTCATATCCAAAACAGGTGGGTGAATGCGGGAGTGCTTTCACACAAGCGACCAAAAAAAACCACCCCGAAACCAAAAGATAAATCGGACAAATACGTAAAAGGACCCATAGTGCTTAGGTTTTAATGTCGTTTTGCAAATTCACCCTTTGAATTAATCTACCTTGAGAGGGATTACCAAAGAAAAATCAAAATATTAAACTTGATACTCTCATACTCATGAAAAAAATATCAAAACTGAAATATTTGGTTTAAAAAATCTCCACGTGAAGAAACAAAAACATGAAACAAAATCAAGCATAAACATCCTGTTGGCCGATGTTTTCATTACAAAAGTGACATGGAGAAAAGTGTATTTAAACGACTGAATTTCGAGTTTATTTCAGAAACATGAAGGATGTGATAGAGAGTATACTTTATCAATATATAAATGGGGGAAAACAACGCATCTGACGATACAGTGCAAGATAAGGAGTGGTCAGATGCATTTCAATCTAATGAGTCAGCATTTCTAGCTGCTAAAATCATTCCACCAATTGGTCTCATCTTGAACTTCGTCTTCCTCTTTGTCATAGTTCGAGTGAAGTCTATGCGTACAATCATCAATGTCTACTTGTCCAATCTGGCAGTTGCTGACGCTATTTACCTTCTTACTCAATTGGTAACGTCAATACAACGTTTTGATACAGAAAGCAAAAAGCTATCAGGAATTATTTTGTCGTCCATTGGCGAAACAGCCACTACAGCCTCTCACTGTTTTGTAACGGCCATAGCAGTGGAACGATTCTCAGCTGTGCATCACCCTCTAACTTTCAGGGCCTGAGCCAGCAAAACTCGAGCTGCTAAAATATCTGCAGGACTCTGTGTTCTTTCCGAAGTACTGGGCGTTTCTTCATACATTGCTACGCAAAACCTTCGGTCGACTGAACGACTTTTCCCCAAAATATATCTCATTCTTAAACTAATATGTCATGCATCAACTGCCTCAGTCACTGTATCCATGTACATTTACATTGTGATCAAGCTATGCAGTCAAACTCCTGCTTCACAGCAACATTCACGGCCAGTTGGCAAGGTTGCCCGTATGCTGGTTATTAACACTGCTGTGTTCCTTATTTTGCATTTGTTACGTATTGCTTGGGCAATCATTTATTTTGTACAAGTAGACACTGTAGACAGCAAATGGGCTCTTCATTTGTTGAAAATAAGTTCAAGTGCAGGCATACTGGACCTGATCAACAGTTCTATCAATTCATTGGTGTACAGCGTCACAAACTCTGCATATCGAAGTGCTGTAGTTGAAGCGTTCTCCTTTTTAATCTGCTGCAAAGGCACAACACAGAAAGTGTCAAAAGTAGCGAAAAAGCAGAAAGAACTCATTGCTATCAAACCAAACCAAGCGGCCGCAAACCCAGTACAGGAGCAGATAGAACTATCTGTAATTGGACCAAAGGAGGAAGCGCACGAACATGCCCTGCATCAGATAGAGCTGTCTGCAATTGGGCCAAAGGATGCGAGTCAGCGACTTGTCCATGTGCAGATGGAAGTGCCTCCAATTGAGACGAAGGATGCACCTCAAGATGTAGTGCAGAACCAAACTGAGTCACAGGATGCAGCTCAAGAACTTGTACAGGACCAAACAGATGTGTCTGCAATTGCGCCAAGTGGTTCAACCCAGGAACTTGAACATGGGCAGGAAGATCTGTCTGTAATTGGGCAGAAGGATGAAGCTCAGGAACCAGAACAAGAAACGACAGAACAGTCTGCAATCGGACCAAATAGTGCAGGTCAAGAACTTGATCTTGTCCAGATAGAACTGTCTGCAATCGGGCCAAAAGATGCATCTCAAGAACTTGTACAGGACCAGATAGACCTGTCTTTAATTTGGCAGAAGGATGCAGCTGAGGGAGTTTGAGAAAAGAAGATAAAACTGTCTTCAGATGGTCACGGATGATCAAGTACCACCTTACCAGCAATATGAGGTAATTCAAACGCCACAGGGACTTTACCAAGTGGACATATAAATAATCAGTTTATTGCCAAACTTTCTAAGAGATATTTTGAAGGCATATAATTGGAAACTTTTCTTACTTTAACTTTAATTTCTGGGTCCACATACTTTAGTTACCATGAAAATGTTGTAATTGAGTCCATTATAAGTCCTCACATTCATAACAAGTTATCCAGTCCCATGTCCAGTCGTAAGCAATCCAAATGAACTCAGACAAGAGCATTCCGTTGTCAATGTTCATCCCGCGTTACTTATGACCGGACTTCAGCATGGACTTCAGATTTATTGATGATCGAACTTGTAATGGACTTGTGATGGACTCGACTACAACTATGATGCCGAATCAATGATGCCGAATTTCTATACTTTATTTCATACACGTGTCGGTTAAAGTGGACACAGGAATAAATTCGGATTTTCAGCTTCTCTCGAATCATGATTTTGTTTATATCAATTATGGGTAATTCAAGATTTTGAGCAGCAACACACAAAATTTTCATCCAAATGTGCTTATTAGCTTATGACATGAATCTTACTTAGGAACATATTTTGTGCAACTTACTGCTCCTTTTGAATTTATAAAACTATTTGACATCCCTTTTGATTATTGAGGTTGAAAAGTTCAGTCTGTAAACTTAACAAATTACCGCGTTTTTCATGACAACGGAATTCTTTAGGAGCAAAGTTTGCTGAAAGTCTTACTGTTATGCACTCAAACAACAACGGCTTACCAAAAGATAGAAACTTTATCACAGCATCATATCCGAAATTCTGGCATTTTTTCTACTGAAAAGGCTGTAACATTGGGGTTTCTGCCTAAAATGACATCACACTTTTTCTCACGGAAATTGCATTTAGCATACAAATCAAAATGTAACAAAACACCCTTGAAAATGGCAACGCGAAAATTAAGAACAAAATTAGAACGGGACATAAAAGTGCAATGTTCAAAGATTGCACTTTTATGTTCGTACTGGACCATTACGATATTTATCGAATGAGTATTCCAGATATTAAGAAATTGCCTGCTAATTCATAATAACTTAAGCTTTAAAAGCGTTGTTAAATGTTAGCTTTTGAGTTGCAGCTTGGAGAATATCATTCACAACAATATTAAGACAGCCTGCATGATTTAAAAAAAAAAGTCTTTAAGAATAGAACATTTCTGTTATAATTCTAGATGTACCTGAATCAAAACTGAAAGATTTTTTTCAAATGAAGAATTATGAGAGAAAGGTCATAGAGAACAAGTCACTTGCGTGATATTAGATAAACATCTGAAACTGAGAGTTAAAGAAAAAAGAGTCATTGTTATGCCAACCACACTTAATCCACGTGCGTAATGCAACTTTCTCAGTTTTCACTTTCACTTATTTTAAACTTTTAAAACAGAAAAGTGTAATGCGATATATTCCATTATTTATGTTCCTCTCCACGCAGTTTTACCTTGGAATGATATTAACTGTATATGGCGATGGGGACCAGTGAAAGCAAACAATGGCAACAAAAATTGTGTAATACATGTACATGTAGGAGTAATCCGAAGTAGATTTTGATCGAAACTGTTTTATTAATTTGTCATGGAAAGATGTACAGAACTAACTTCAGTTTAACTAGACCTATGGCGTTTAGTTTTGAGACAAACGCATGGATTGTGGAACTATTTTATTTGACATCGTGTAGTCCCATTGTAACATTGATATTATAAACAGTGTGTATTATATATTTGACATTGTACAGTATGAATACTAGGCAAGAAAAAAAAAACATGTGGAAATATAAAAAAAATGACACACATGTATATATGGTATATATGTGTATGTATTAATGACACCTAACTTCCGGCTTGATGACGTGCAACATTAGGTAGTCCATCGTCAATAATGAAGCTGACATGATTATTTTGGCAACAATGATCTCAAATAGGAACCGATTGGTGGATTTAAATATTAAAAAGGGGTGGGAATTATCATTTTCAAGTTCTCCTAATAATAACTTCCGGTCTGATGACGCCAACATTCCGAAACTTTGCAAAGTATTTTTTATTTGCAAAAACATGTTTCAGACGAAGTAATAATATTGTGACAACGGTTTTTTAATTTCGAAACATTTTATTTAATTTGAGGGGCCGCTAGAGGGCTTCCATTCGGGTTATGACGTCATCATGAACTTTGTTTTAGTTTTGCATCCCTTACTTGTATGAACATTTACTGAGTTGGTTTTATTGAGGTCAACTGCTTTTGTTTTTATATGATATTCGTATATCACTGTACTTCCGGATACTCTAAAAGTAAAAGTCAAGCGGTTTTATGTCCGGTAATAATCACAAATGTTGGCCAAGATCATATCTACCACCTCACATAAAATGAACCCGGTATTCAGTTCAGGAGGTATAGTTGAAAGTATTTTGTCAATTGTTTACCTTTAATTTCTTGTAACATGATGTGACGACGTCACAATCAATAACATTATTTTAACCTTTTGACTAGGGTTCATATTTAAACAAGGTTTCAACCGTTATCTCTTGAAACATTTGGCTTGAATTACGTTTGTTTTATAATCTAACTTTGACCTTCCGTTTACCCCGGAAGTACAGGTCAAGCGACTTTACGTACCTGACAAAAAGTGTTCAGCAAAGCGTATCAGATCATAAAGTGTAAAAAAGAAAACGATTCTTCGTTTTGCTCAGGAGATATGATTGAACAAAATACCGTCATTAGTTGAAACTTACACAAATATTTAAAAGAAAATCATTCTTACATGCCAATTTCGCTATGAATGCAACTCGATGTGTGCTCTGCATGCACAACACAGTCGTGTATTTGGTACTGTGCGCAGTAGAGCGGTATTTCTGTCTCACACTGAATACGAGGATTGTTAATTGTCATACCATTGTCTCCAATGTTCCTGCCATACATCTTGCTTTTCTTGTTTCTCTAACACCTTGCCTATAAGAATTATCTCGAAAAGAATTACGCTGCAATAATTGGATTTCAACCGTTATCTCTTGAAACATTTGGCTTGAATTACGTTTGTTTTATAATCGACACTTCTTTCGGTATTTTCAATTCACCTAACTTTGACCTTCCGTTTATCCCGGAAGTACAGGTCAAGCGACTTTACGTACCTTACAAAAAGTGTTCAGCAAAGCGTATCAGATCATAAAGTGTAAAAAAGAAAACGATTCTTCGTTTTGCTCAGGAGATATGATTGAACAAAATACCGTCATTAATATTAAACCCTAAATCGCTTGTAGGTTACGTCGCATAAGATACATAACGTCATAATAAAGTCACATTTGCATGCGCACCTCTGTGCCGAGTTTGAACCTTTTAAGGCTTTATACCTTTCTTCAAATTTATCTTCACTTAAGTAGATGACAAATTCATTATTACAAAATTAACTAATGCTAAGGTTCTTGACTTTAATAAGTGCTCGCAGGTTAGGCCACAATAATAAAATATCCTGAGTTATTTTATTTAATATCAGTGTTTTTCACAATCTCAGCAAATTAATCGCTGGTTCCAACCGCCCTATCTAAGGAAGCTGGTGACCTGTAATTTCAGTAAGCTGGCTCTCATTTGATACGTTTTGTACAACTGATCACAAAAGTTGACCATCAACACTTCCGTTTCGGCATGAGCTGCGGTCGCAAAATCTATTTGCAGTGGCCAGAGCGGTGATGACCCACCAACAATGCTTTGCGAAGCTTGAGTTTACGTCACGACATAAAGTGATATAGATAGAGCGGCGGGCACCAGTGAAAGAATACATTAGCAACAGAAATTGTGTATTTGTAATGCGAAGTACATTTTGTTCAAAACTGTTCATGGTAAAGATGTACAGAACAACTACAATAATTTTGCATGCCCATCTACAGAACTGATTGTACATAGTTGAGGCATGGCTGGATATTTAACCTTGATATGCTATGACTTATCAAACAGGATTAACTTATCAAACGGAATTACATTAAAGTACAACTCATTGTGTTCATTGTAGTTAATGCAACATATTGATTTTTATGCAACATATTGATATACCTTGTCTTTGTAATGTAAATTTTGTATAGCATTTACTTCTCAAAACAACACGATGAATCCTTTTAAGGATACATGACACAAAACGTTTGTTACAACTTGCATTTGTTTTGTGTTTTTTGTGAATAATATTAAAGAGTCTAAAGAAATTGGAGAATGTGCCCTTGATAAGAAATTAAAGCTTTGAGGGAAGGAAGATGGCGGAAAGGCTGTTCTGCTTACGTCAAAGCGATTAGGCCAATCAGCGTTTAGCAGCCAGTCATTTATTATACAGGCAAAGAACCTGGATATTTCATTGGTCATTGGTCCATGTCATTGACGCCACGTGATAGTTTACGCCCCTCCATTCGAGTTTTGTTTTTCCGATGACTTGGACTATCACTTTCCAGTCATGAGTGCATGCGGAATGCACGTACACGTAAATCGATCGGTTATTAGCTACCCGCAATGCTTTGTAAACTTTACCAGACAATATGGGGAAGATTAACAGCCAAACACAATGTTTGTCAAGTAAGATTTGCGTGGTGGAGATACTAATTTATAAAAGGTTTGCGGAAAAACAAAATGGGAATTATTCTCCAACTTAGAAAAAGGTTCTGAGAAGAACCAGATGTATAAGCTCGACGTTCTGGTCAGTATGACCTGACAGTCTTCAGGAGAGTGCCTAAACTCTTAGAAAGTGCCTAAACTCGTATGTGTTTACTTTCTTAGTTTAGGCACTCTCCTGAAGACGGTCAGAGTATACTGACTGGAACTTCGAGTTTATGGCTTGTATTTGTTTTGTCTTTAAATTAAAACACCTTAGAAATAGTCGGAGTGGGTAAAATGTTGAGATTTGGTTTGTAGAACATAATATAAGATGGGGTCTTAAATGAAAGATATTCAGGAAGGTACAGAACGCATGGGTGTGTATTAAATGCTTCACTTACCTTTGGAGTTCGGCATTGTAAAAGTGCTGGAGCAGCGACAAGAGGATTAGAAACACCAACTACACGTTCTTAACATTGGTGGTGTTCTTTCTTCGGGAACTTTTACTTCATGAAGGTTGAAGAAAAAAGGTTAACTCAGTCCCAAAACCTGCATAGTAAAACAAGAACGAGAAACAGGAAAAAAACACTTTATTGAAACAGCCAGTCCAACCCTTATTAATGAATAACCGAAGTACAGTACATTAGTACAATCAACGAACATCTGGTTTAAGGTCTACATTTTTTTACACACCGTGTTAGCAGAGTACTAACTGGTAAAAATATATTGGCGAAAACTTGACAAGTCATGTATCAGTCTAGTCCTGTACACTTACATGACGAATACATGCCTTCAAAAATATGAAGTAACATAACCATTGGTAGGCTGTATACGAGAGTCTTTATCTTAATGTTCGACTCCTTTCTAAAAATAGTCGGTGACGTTAGCCTAATGTTGGTTTACATGTTTCACTGCACTTGCATCCAAGGTTCATCTCCTATAATTATGCATCATTTTCATAGACAGATGCCAACAGCCGGGCTACACAAAAGAAAAAGTATCGAATGGTCATTTTTGCCTCAGCCCCTGCAAGATATTTTCAATTAGTTGAAACTTACACAAATATTTAAAAGAAAATCATTCTTACATGCCAATTTCGCTATGAATGCAACTCGATGTGTGCTCTGCATGCACAACACAGTCGTGTATTTGGTACTGTGCGCAGTAGAGCGGTATTTCTGTCTCACACTGAATACGAGGATTGTTAATTGTCATACCATTGTCTCCAATGTTCCTGCCATACCTCTTGCTTTTCTTGTTTCTCTAACACCTTGCCTATAAGAATTATCTCGAAAAGAATTACGCTGCAATAATTGGATTTTTGTCCCGCAGGCTTTTGTACCTGTAAAGACCTACATGTATAATCCAGCTCTCCACCATGGATTGTTGGGTTAAATGTGTAAGTATGGTTAGAAACATTCAATCTCACGATAAGCCAAACCAGTGGAATACCTGCCCGGCTGAGAGGTATACATACGGAATTCTTATACACTAAAGCATCCCACCGAAGTATTTCCGGGTGTCCTAACTTATCTCCAAAATGTATTGACACACAGTCTTTCAAACAAGCAAAAAGCATCTTTAAGACTTCCCAAAACAGAAAAATAAAGTACAAGGACCGTGTAATAGCATTTTCCTTTCGTTTTCAGCAGAAGAACTTTTCAATTAACTCAGCTCAGGATGTTTATAATGCCTCCGAAAGAATTGAATCCATTCCCAGCACTGCCTATTATAACAAATGATCTCAGATCCCATGATCAAGAATATATCAAAAGTGAAATTCTTTAGTTTAAACAAACTCCACGTAAAATAAACAAAACATGAAACAAGATCACGAATAAACATTCTCTTAGCCAATGTTTCCATTAAAATAGTTTTAATTTCCTTCAAGTGATATGATGGACAATAGTGTATTTAAACGACTAAATTTCGAGTTTAAATCAGAAACCTGGAGGATATTACAGAGACTACATGTATACATGATCACATAAAATCACCTTATTCATGGAGGAAACCGACCAAAAGCTTACAGTAACATTGGAAGCGAATACGTCTTCGGTGGCAGTGCAAGCTGCTTATTCAGCATTTCTATCTTTTAAAATCATTCCACCAATCGGTCTCATCTTGAACTTCGTCTTCCTCTTTGTCATAGTTCGAGTGAAGTCTATGCGCACAATCATCAATGTTTACTTGTCCAATCTGGCAGTTGCTGATTTCCTTTTCCTTCTGAGTGCACTGATTACATCAACAAGACGAATTGATGCACAAAGTCCAAATGTGTTGTGGAATATTTTGTCCTCCGTTGCAGGAATATCAGGCATAGCCTCTTTTTGCTTTGTGACGGCCATAGCAGTGGAAAGATTCTCAGCTGTGCATCACCCTATAACTTTTAAGGCCTCAGCAAGTAAAACTCGAGCTGCTAAAATATCTGCAGGACTCTGGGTTCTTTCAGTGGTTTTTGGAGGCTTGTCTTTTATCAGTCTTAACCACCCTCACTCAACAATTAGATTTCTTTTCTCCAAGATATACTTAGTTCTGAGGCTAATATTTCATGTATCAACTGCCACAGTCACTGTATCTCTGTACATTTACATTGTGATCAAGCTACGCCGTCAAACTCCTGCTTCACAGCAACATTCACAGCCAGTTGGCAAGGTTGCCCGTATGCTGGTTATTAACACTGCTGTGTTTCTTATTTTAAACTTATTACGCATTGTCTGGTCAATCATTTTTATTTTACATTTTCACACTGGCGACAGCAAATTCGGACTGCCTTTAGTTCAATTAGCTTCAAGTGCCCTCATCTTCGAGCTGATCAACGGTTCTATCAATTCCCTGGTCTACAGCGTCACAAACTCGGCCTATCGAAGTGCTGTAGTTGAAGCATTCTCCTTTGCATGCATTGCTCACCGCTGCAAGGCCCAAACACAGGATGTGTCAAAAGCAGCGAAAGGCCGTAGGAAACGAATTGCCATTGAACAGCTCGAAGCTGCAGCAAACCCAGTACAGGAGCAGATAGAACTCTCTGTAATTGGGCCAAAGGAGGAAGCGCACGAACGCGTCCTGCATCAGATAGAGCTGTCTGCAATTGGGCCAAAGGATGCGAGTCAACTACTGGTACATGTGCAGATAGAAGTGCCTCCAATTGAGTCGAAGGATGCACCTCAAGATGTAGTGCAGGACCAAACTGAGTCACAGGATGCAGCTCAAGAACTTGTACAAGACCAAACAGATGTGTCTGCAATTGCGCCAAGTAGTACAACCCAAGAACTTGGACGTTTGCAGGAAGATCTGTCTGTAATTGGGCAGAAGGATGGAGCTAAGGAACTAAAACAAGAAACGACAAAACTGTCTGCAATCGGACCTAAAGATACAGCTCAAGAACTCGGAGGATCCAATGACACCTTACCACCAGTTTGAGGTAATTGAAACACCACAGGGACTTTACCAAGTGGACATGTAAATAAACAGTTCATTGTAAAATTCTCAAAAGTTTTACCGTCAACCGTTTAGGGGCATTAACTTGAATGCCTGCATGGTCCACATACTAACGTTACTGTGGAAAAATGTTGTAAATAAGTTCATCACAAGTCTTCACGAATCCTTTAATGTCCTTTTGAAGTTACCGAGTCCCAAGTCAAGTCATAAGCAATCACAATGAACTCTGACAATGGCATTCCGTCGTCAATGTTCATCCCCGTTACTTAATTATGACCAGACTGTAGAATTGATTCAGATTTACTTGTGACCGAACTTGTAACGGACTCGACTACAACACACTGCTCTCCAATCAAATTCCTACACTTCATTTCATAACTTTGTTGGAAAAAGTAGACACCACAGTTAATTTGAACTTTTAGCTTTTCTCAAGTAACAATTTTATTTAAACAGAATCTGGACGATGATAGGTTTTGAGCACACACAAATAACATTACCATCTAATTTAGCTTAATGCTATAAATGGTGACTTAAGTCGTACTGGACCATTAAGATATTTCTGTGGTTACTTTTGCACACTGTATCGACAAGCTGTAGCTTTCCGGATTTCCAAAATGTGTTACGGATTTCTGCCTTGCACAGAGAAAACAATATGTACACAAGAGGAGCCTCTTTTAAATGGGCTAGCCTGCTTTGTTATTAACAAGAACTGCATTAAATAGGAGCAATCCGTTATTTATATCTAGATGTACCGGCATCAAACAGAAAGTTCTCTTGTCAACTGAAGAATTATGAGGGAAAGGTCATTCAAGTGAACTAAAAAAATCATCCTTTCAGCTGAATTGAGAGTAAAAAGACAAGGAAAGAAAACCGATCCACTGTTATGTCAGCCACACTAACTCTAAAAATAATATCAAATAAATAGAGAGAAAAGTGGAACTATACAAGACATCACGAGTCATGTGCGTGATGCAACTTTTTCTGTTTTCACTTTCACCCATTTTAAATTTCAGAACAAAAAAGCAGTGTTAAAGGGCTGATACCGATTTAATATTCACCCACATTAAAATATGTGATGAATTTGTGTAAATTTAACGAAATTCTAACTTGCATGGGATGTATAGTTGTTTGAAGTTACGCCGCTACAAAAAAAATTGCGAATGTATTTTTAATATCAGATTTAAAAAAAAAAAACATATCAGTGTTTTTCTCCGAGAATTCGCTGGTCCCCAAAGCATACTATAATTAGGGCGCTGATGACTTCTAATTTCTGTGAGCTTTCATTGGATGTATTTAAAAGCCGATGACCCAAGGTGACGTAAACAGTTAATGAGCCAAATGTAATTGCATTGGCCGGAGCGGTGACCTACCCACAATGTTTTGCGAAGCTTGAGTTTACTTCACGAAATACACTGAAATAGATTAGCGGTTACCAAAACCCTTGGATAGGGCGACGGGGACCAGCAAAAAAAAACGATGGCAACAGAAAATGTGTTATTGTGATGCAAAGTAGATTGTGATCAAAACTATTTTATTTATTAACATGCAACGGATTTACAAAACTAATTTCTAATAACTTTGATTCGGATGTTCACAAAAGATTGTACATAATTGATGCATGGCTGAGTACCAGTCAAACTTAATGTAGTAGAACTGAATTATCAAATTGGAATTGTATAAAATTACGAGTTATTATTTTGAACACAGTGCATGCCATTTCTCATGATTGTGTGATTTACCGTCAGCGACACCACGAAGTAACACCCAATTGGACTTGAGTTCGCGCTACGCGCGCGTATTGTACAACTGAATTGTTACAACTGAATTTGTGTTTGGTGTTTGTGAACAATAAGAAACGGGCAGCATGTGCGATGAGAAACAAGCGCTTTGGGGAATGGAAGATGGCGGAAATTTTGTTCGGTCACATCAAAGCGGTTAGGCCAATCAGCGTTTACCAAAGTCATACAGGTAAAAGATTGGATATTTCATTGGCCATTGGCCCATATATGTCATTGACGCAACGTGGAATGAACGTACATCGACCAAAGCGGTAGATTACTTTACAATGTTTTGCAAACGCAACGTGACGATAACTAAATATGAGGAAAATTTGCAGCCGAACTCCACCTACTGCCATCACTAGTGACGTAATGTGATTGAGAGGGGGTGTGGATGTGAAAAGGGCAGTCTCCTCATCCTTGCTGAAAGGTACAGTCGGGGGTTGTCACCGTTCAACGACATCTGCAAATGTCAAAACGCGGGGGGATCTTCCTACTGGGGCGCTGTCCAAAGCTGACCATCATGGGCATTACTGGACAATAATTGTTGCTTTTCATGGCGGCACAATTATAATCGTTCGGGCGACGTTCAACTAGGCACTCGTTAACAAAGGGCAGTCGGCCCATTGAAAAAAGGCACTCCAGAAAAAAATCGCTAGAGATAAAAAGTGCGCTCGTTACAAAATATTGGAGGGTAAAATACCCCCTTACAAAGAACCCCCCTTACTACGCCAGTGTGACACGAATTGTACAACCGAGCTGATCGTGATATGCATCACAACAACGATTGAAATTCCTACGTGGTTTGTCTTTGCTTTTCAATTAAAGAACCTATACAAGAGTGGGGTGGGTAATATGTTCAGGTTCGGTTAGCGAAATAGATTATAAGTTTGGGTCTAAACTGAAAGAGAAACAGCAAAGCCGCAAATCCATTTTTATATAATAAGTGCATGTGTTTGTATTAATTGCTACACGCACCTTTTGATTTCGCCATTGTAAAAGTGCTGGAGCAGCTCCAAGAGAGCTAGAAATATAAATAAATCGGTTGGCCTGGTAAAGGAAGCAGTTTGAACTGAAATCTTAATCTTATCTATTGGAATATGGAACTGAAGAACCTGCCTCGGTTTTAATGTTTTAATCGTACCTTAATGAAACACTGAATGTTCATCCCCTGTACAGTGTACTTTGTCGAGAAGTTAAATCTTTAATATACATTTCGTAAAATGTGTACTTCGCGAAGGCTAGTCAAAATTTGACAAGGGCATGATTTTGTCTTCTTGTTCTCTGTTTATGCCTTAAAGGCCCTGTCACATGTCTGCGATCTTATGTGCTCTCACTGCGTCCTTGAAAAATAGCTGGGGCGCAACAACAACTACTAGATCGCAGCTGATTTATCAACTACATAGGTCGCCAGATGGGCACCAGAGGGTCTTGATTGTCTCCAATGAGCGCCAACACCTCTGCGCTCTGGCCAGGGCGCTGTTATGACGCAAATCGGGCGCTGTGCGAGCGTGAATCGTGCGACATTGAAGTGGCAGTGAGGCAGCCTAGCCGCAAGGCAGTCGATGTAGTCTCCATGAGAAAGTAACTTGACTGCGATGAACTTGTAGAATAATTTTGAAACTGTACTGTGTATTGACGGTTTTGTCGTGGTATTTATACAGCGCAAGTGACGTCACATGAGCGTATTTTGGTCGAATAGAGAGCGCGCGCGACGCGAGCTACTGGGACGAATCAACAGCAAGCAGAGCGTAGTGTAGGCGCAGTGACAGCGCAGCGGCAGCGACTAGATCGAGTAATTGGGCTTGACAGGGGCGCCTTGAGCGACTTGAGGGCATCGTAAGCGCGGGAAGAGCACAGTACGAGCGTACCTTTAGCTTCTTATGAGACAGAAAACTGTCATTTTCTTGCGTCCTCGCTGCTATGTTAAATTTATGAAATATTTGTGGTCGCCGTAAGGTCTCCTATGAGAGCGCATACAATAAGACCGGCCCTTTAGGCTCCCTAGTTGTTAAAGGGCCTGTCACATTGGCCAGAGCACAGAGGTGTTGCGATTGTTTTGAGCATGTTCAAAGACCTTGGCGCTCATCGGAGACAATTAAGATTCTTAATCCGCCCATCTGGCGACCTATGTAGTTGTTGCTGCGATCTAGTAGTTGTTGTTGCGCCCCAGCTATTTTTCAAGGACGCAGTGAGAGCGCATATAAGATCGCAGACAGTGTGACAGGGCTTTAGAGAAATACGTACTCATGGATGTTCAGACTACGCATCACGGTTACGCATAGAAAACGTACAGCGCAATATGTACATCAAAAACGGACACATTTTCGGTCTTAAGCGATTATCACCCCCAACACACGCATATTTCAGAAGTCAGATCGTGTCAAGCCCCACCACCACCCCACCCACCACCTGAGGGCATTCTATTCAAAAAATTTCCAGCCACTTTACTTCACGTCACTTCATTTCCTTTGTTTGTTTTCCCTATTTTCCTTCGCAAGAGAGTGTTAAACTGACAACATGCAATTACTTACGCAACAACAGAATTAATTTTTTAATACAGGTCAGTGAGCGTGGGAATGCATCGTCCTTTTGCTTTCATACAAGCAACATAAAACCCCGAAACAAAAAAAGTAACTAAAATAAATACGTTAAAAAACTATAATGGTAACAGTTTACGTTTTGTTTATAGTTTACCCATTGAATCAATTTAATTTTCAGAGGGATTGCCAAATCAATCGACTGAATACTATTATGCTCATGAAAAACAAAACTGAAAATATTTGGTTTAAAAAAATGTCCACGTGAAAATAAGAAAACATGAAACAAGATAAAAAATAAACATCCCGTTAGCAAATGTTTCCATAAAGAAAATAAAAAAGTGAATATCGACTCTAGTGTATTTAAACGACTGAATTTCGATTTTGATATCAGAAACCTGCAGGATATGATACACAGCACACATGATATGATAGAATCAAATCCATGATATACAGTGAATATTATTCATTTGGAGAGAGCGAGTGGTCAGAGGCAGTACAATACGTGAAACCAGTAGTTCTAGCCTCTCCAGTGATTGCACCAATCGGACGCACGATTGTTGCCAACAGGACAACGATAATGTTGACAAAACGAGAAGGTGAATGTCACAACCCGCTCATCCACCCCTTAGCGACGGCAGTGTAGCCCTCCCCCTCGAAGGAAAAAAATCCTAAGTTTGATTCCCAATATTTGTAGTTATTTTCTCAAATTGTTCGCGTCTTACATTAATTGCCGTGATTACCCGCAAACTATAAATTCAAACTTCATTCCCTCTGGTAAAAACAGTGACTGCTTCTAATTCTGCAACAAGTAGAAGTTTTCTCATATTCAACTACAGGTAAGTACAAGGACATCAAAAGTACAAACAAAACAAAAACAACCGAAACACAAACAAAAGATACACCTTTAAGACGATAACAGAACACAAATTTACGTACAAGGACGTATTGGTAAAGCATGTTTTCTTTTCGTTTTCCATTGAATGATTTTGTTTCTTTGAGAGAGTGTGCATCTTTAAATACGTTCTCGGGACTGGAAAAGGAAACAATGATCTTGTGAATGTTATGAGTAAGAACAATATCAAAAGTGAAATCATTTTTACAACATTAGTCTTCAAAGAAAAATATGAGGTAGTGTTATACATATAGAGAACAATCTGTTATCCGATCTTTCAACAGGAGGGTTGTTAATTTCTTTAAATGATTTTGATCAGTCCAAAACATAGTTAAGCGGACTGAATTTTGATTTTATATCAGAACTATGTAAGCTACGATATCGAGCACGCATAAACAGATGGAATCACATTCCTGAAAGAGCAGCATCAAACTACACGAAAAATGAGCCTGCCGTCGGAAGTACAGCGAGCTTCAGATTCATTACTTCTAACCGATAAAATTACTCCACCAATTGGTCTCATTTTGAACATTATCTTCCTCTTCGTCATAGTTCGAGTGAAGTCTATGCGTACAATCATCAATGTCTACTTGTCCAATTTGGCAGTTGCTGACTCCATTTTTCTTCTTACTTCACTGGTTTCGTCAGCACATAGTATATCTGCTGATATAGCGAGCCAAAAGCTATTGAAATGCGTATATTCGTCAGTGGCCGGCACATCAAATACAGCAACTTACTGTTTCGTAACGGCCATAGCAGTGGAAAGATTCTCAGGTGTGCATCACCCTATAACTTTCAGGGCCTACGCCAGTAAAACTCGAGCTGCTAAAATATCTACTGCACTATGGGTTCTGTCCGTTGTTTTTGGAGTTTTTCCACGAATCGTAGAGTACTGTGGCGAAACAGGGGTACAGGTATATGTAGACTTGTGTAGGAGTCTAGGTCATAGGAATAATTTATGCGCGTGATCTAGGACATCCGGTGCGTGCTTATAATGCCGAAGTGCGCGTGGGCCAATCAGCAATAAATTGTGCTGCGTGATCAGGAGATTAATAATTCATGGTGTACAGTGACCAATCAGTATCGCGTATTCGGAAGACTGTGCGCGAATTAGCATGCTTTAGCGTGGGGTCTTGAGATCTTCTCGTTAGTTCGCAAGATGGCGTCAATGCAGTAGGAATGCGTTCTGGTGCTGTTGCCAAGTTGCAAGAAGCCAAGCTTCGGGGTTCAGGGACGAGTCAAGTCGCGGTGCCGTTGCTGGGGTCTTCGTTGCTGTTGCGTACTCCCCGGTCGGGAGTAGGAGCTCATCTCTGAGGGTGGACACTCTGGTGCGGCTGGGTTCGGGAGTTGATGCTCTGGGTTTAGCTAGCAGTAAGCTAAGTGTTGTCTAAGTTATATTGAGTGAAGTTGTAGCCCAAGGTCTGTTATTCAGTGTCATTATCTAAGATAATTGGGGACAAAGATTAAGATGGAATACTAGTTGTGAAATTAAGGCTGATTATTGTGTTTTGATTAGTGCTAGAACAAAAGGGCTAGGAGTTATAGAACTTGGTTTGAGAGGCTGGTGAGACTGTGATTCGGTGGTAGATTGCTTGTCGTGGGTTGGACACCATCCGGTGGGGTTTTACGACTGAGGCGATCATTGCCGTAATCATTGAACTAGCTTGCCTGACGAGTTTACTCTTTGCCGCGTTCTGAGCACTTGTGAGGGTTATTTGTTTCGGGTGAGGGTCATTGCACGTAAGGTTTATGTTGTATAACTCACTCTGAGGGTAATTGGTTTCCCGTGAGGGTTATTGTGACCGCTCAGTTCATGTTAGGGTTATTTGGATTACATAGTACAGCCTGCTTTGACGCTGAATTGGATTGAGGGTTACCTTTCCACTGTGAGGGTTATTGGGACAGCTCAATCTGTGCGAGGGTTATTGGAACTGTGACACAGGGGTTATAATTGTATAAGTTCATTATCATGTGGTGCAGTTGACCATGTGAGGGTTACCTAAGGCTACGTTTACTACAAAGGGTGCAGTTGACCCTTGTTACAAGCAGTGAGGGTTACTGTCTATATGTGAGATATTCATCGCCTTGTTAATTGCTGTTAATTGTGCAGATTCTTGAATAAATCCTATCGATAATCGTCTTTGGAATCACTAGTCTCTGTGAGGTTTACTCAGGTTCACTGTGAGGGTTACCATGTTCACTTAGGGTTACCTAGGTCTGCCGTGAGGGTTACCTGAGTTCACCTTGAGGCCTATTGTCGCTACTTGTATTGCTCTAATTACATTCAATTGATTACTCAATCACAAAACGGTGGTATATTTCCACCAAACGAACAGCCCCTAGGCTTAGTCCGCCGTTCGTTAATTGTCCCCCCTTGCGTATGGGTAGCCGCTCACCCGTTCGTTAGGCTAATAAATATTTTTGTGGGATAATAGGAGTTGGCTAGAGTCCTGGGATAAATAAGACCAGTACCCCCTGGATTCTGCCAATCACCGGTTCCGCCACAAATAGTGTCAGGGGTCGGTTTCGCCACAGTACTATGTTGCGTCAGGATCCCAACTGCTTTTCGTCAAAATATATCTTATTTTGAGACTGATATTTTATGTGTCAACTTTCACAGTCACTTTGACCATGTACGTATATATTCTGATCAAGCTTTGCCATGAACATTCTGCTTCACAGCAGCATCCACGGCCATTAAGCAAGGTTGCTCGTATGCTGGTTATTAACACTGCTGTGTTTCTTATTTTGAATTCATTACGTATAGTCTGGATAGCAATAACTTATGCAAACGTATACACTTCTGACAACAAAATGGGAATACATGTGGTTAAATTAACTTTAAGTGCCCTCATCTTGGAGCAGATCAACAGTTCTATCAATTCTCTGGTCTACAGCGTCACAAACTCGGCCTATCGAAGTGCTGTTGTTCAAGCGTTCTCCTTTTCGTGCATTGCTCAAGGTTGTAAGGGCAAAACACAGGATGTGTCAAAAGCAATGAAAGAGCAGAAAGAACTCATTGCTATCGGACCGAACGAAGCGGCTGCAAACCCAGTACAGGAGCAGATAGAACTATCTGTAATTGGGCCAAAGGATGAAACGCACGATCACGTCTTGCATCAGGTAGAACTGTCTGCAATTGGGCCAAAGGATGCGAGTCAACGACTTGTACATGTGCAGATAGAAGTGTCGCAAACTGAGCCGAAGGATGCACCTCAAGATGTGCAGGGCCAAACTCAGTAACAGGATGCAGCTCAAGAACTTGAACGAGACCAAACAGATGTGTCTGCGATTGCGCCAAGTTGATCATCACAAAAACTTGAACATGGACAGGAAGATCTGTCTGTAGGCCTAATTGGGCAGAAGGATGGAGCTAAGGAAGCAGAACAAGAAACGACAGAACTGTCTTCAACTGGGCCAAAGGATGCAAGTCAAGAACTTTTTCAAGTCCAGATAGAACTGTCTGCAATTGGGCATCAAGATGCAGCTCAAGAACTTGTACAAGACCAGATAGAACTGTCGGCAATGGGGTAGAAGGATGCAGCTCAAGAACTTGGAGAAGAGAAGATGGAACTGTCTTCAGATGGTCACGGAGGATCAAATGACACCTTTCGACCAGAATGATGTAATTCAAACACCACAGGGACTTCATCAAGTGGACATGTAAATAATGAGTTTGTTGTCAGGTTTTCAAAGAGAAATGATTGCAAAGCAAAGGTTTTTTCCACCAACTTCACGGTAAAAAGATTGTTTTATTTTACAGTTGTTTTTCTGTTGAAACTTTCGTGAAATTTGAGTAGGTATTACTGTCTTCGGAATTTTTGTAACGCTTAATCATCTGTTGCAAAAAAGTGGGATGCCCTGTAAATGAACAATACCAAACAAAGAAGAATCTGCTGTTAATGTACAGAGACAAAAACAACGGTAGAATGTACTGTGCAACCAAAAGTAACTCTGTGATGCCAATTGACAATGGAATCGACTGTAAATTAACAGCGATTTTTTTTTTCTAACAGTGCGGTTAGGTGATATTAACTTAAATGCCTGGGTCCACACACTTGAGTCACTACGGCAAACAATTGTAATTTAATCCATCACAAGTCTTCAAGAATCCTCACATGTCCATCACAAGTCATCAAGTCCCAAGTCAAGTCATAAGCAATCCAAATGAACTCAGGCAAGGGCACTCTTACTTATGACCGGACTTGAGAATGGACTCAGATTGACTATGACCGAACTTGTAATGGACTCGACTACAACACCGCTATCGAATCAAATTCCTACACTTCATTTTACAGCTTTGTAGAAAAGATTAGACACAAACGTAACCTTGAACTCCCTGCTTTTTTGGAATCATAATTGTGTTCAAACAGAATCAGATTTTGAGCACCAACAAATAAAATCACCATTGGAAAGATGTACATAACTAACTCCAATTTAATTTTGCTTTACAATCTGCAGATCATATTGTTTATAGCAGGGGCATAGCTGGATAATCAAACTTGATTTCATAGGACTGAATTATCAATCTGAATTCTATAAAAAAAATACCAGTTATTATCGTAATTATTATCGTAATGACTTTGTCTTTGAAACATGAATGGAAGAGCCTTCTTTGTATTAACCAGAATTTCACTGAAAAGGAGTGTGTCTTTCTTTATAGCTAGATGTACCTGTTTCAAACTGAAAGTTATCTTGTCCACTGGAGAATTAGGAGGGAAAGGTCATTCACGTGAACAGATAAAAGATCCTCTGAAATTGAGAGTTAAAAGACAACGAAAGAAAACCGAGCCATTGATACGTCAGCCACAAGTTACTCTAACTAAAAAAATAACAAGATTAAATAAACAGAGAGAAAAGTGGAACTATACAAGACATCACGAGTCGTGCGCGTAATGCAACTTTTTTCCATTTTCACTTTCACAAGTTTTAAATGTCAGAACAGAAAAGTGTAATTAGTTTTATTCCAATATTTCTATTTAGCCATACTAATGTACATGTCAAATTCTTTATGAATTACACTACGTTCTACGTTGCATGACTTTAATAGCTGCTTGGAAATTACTTCACTACAATAACAAACGTATGGAATGTTTTTGACGTTCAAAGCAAAACCTCCCTAGTCCCCACCGCTTTTCACTGGTGAACTCTAAATTCTGTGAGCCCTCATTGGACAAATTGTACAGGTGGTGGCTTAAATATAAATGTCAACAATTCCACCTGCGCATGAGCACTGCGCACAAACTGTACTTTCATTGGCAAGAGCAATTACCTACCCACAATGCTTTGCGAAGTTTGAGTTTACTTCATGCCATTCAGTGAATACATAAGCGGATACCAGGACCAATAGATAGGCCGGTGGAGACCAGTGAGAAAATAAATGGAGTCAGAAATTGAGTAATTGTAATCCAAACCGCATTTATTAAAACTATTTCACTGTCATTGAAAGATGTGAAGAACTTACCTGAATTTAATTTTGCTTTTTCGTATGCACATAATACATGTAGAGCCATAGCTGGATATTCAAACTTCACGTACTATGACTGAAGCATGTATTACAGTAAATGGATTGTCTCTTTCTATTTAACATATTAATATACCTTGTCTTTGTAACATTAATTTAATATTACTTGTACAGTTCAAAACAACATATTAGCCTATGAGGATAGATAGAACAAAAGATTGTTACAACTCGCATTTGTTTCTTGTTTTTGCGAATGATTTTAAAGAGTCTAAAAAAAACCTGGATAACTTGAAGTGAACATTTAAATAATCAGTTTGTTATCAAATTTTTAAAGAGGTATTTGGAAAGCAACGGTTTTAAGATCAACAATTTTAGGGGGAGTTAACTTACATGTATGGGTTCACACACATGAACTTGAGTTATTATGTAAAAAAACGTAATTAAGTCCATCACAATTCTTCACGAATCGTCAAGTCCCAAGTCAAGTCATAAGCAATCCAAATGAACTCAGACAAGAGCATTCCGTTGTCAATGTTCATCCCCCGTTACTTATGACCGGACTTGAGATTACACTTCAGATTTACTTGTGACTGAACTTGTATTGGACTTGTGATGGACTCGACTACAACATTGTTATCATATCAAATTTCTACACTTCATTTCATAGCTTTGTAGAATAAGGTCGACACAAACGTCAATTCGAACTCTCTCCTTTTTTGGAATCATAAATGTGTTCAAACAGAAACATATTTTAAGCACCAACAAATAAAATCAACATTGGAAAGGTGTACATAACTAACTCCAATTTAATTTTGCTTTCCCATCTGCAGAAAACATTGTTTATAATAGAGGCATGGCTGAATAATCAAACCTGATGTCGTTATCAATGAATTATCAAATCTGAATTGTATTAAATAACGAGTTGTTATCGTACATGTGGCTATCGATTTATATTGCATCATATTGATATACCTTGACTTTGTAACGTAAATGCTAGAGCCTCCTTTGTTAATAATAATAATTTCATTAAAAAAAAGAGATGTACCTGCATCAAACTGAAAGTGTTCTTGTCAACTAAAGAATTATGAAGGAAAGGTAATTCAAGTAAACAGATAAAATAATCCTATAAAAATGAAAGTAAAACGACAAGGGGAGAAAACAGATCCGTCGTTATGTCAGCCACTAGTTACCGCAGCTAAAAATAACCAGATTAAATAAATAGAGAGAAAGTCGAACATTACAAGACATCACGAGTCATGCGCGTGATGCAACGTCTCCTGTTTTGACTTTCACATATTTTAAGAACAGAAAAAGTGTAATGGGCTTTATTCCATTTTTTCCAGGTCGACTAAAGTAAATGACAAATTCTTTATGAATAACACCAAGTTCTAAGTTTCGTGGCATCAACAGTTGTTTGGAAGTTACACCACTTCAATAACATACTTATTTTGAATACACTTTTAAATATCAGTGTTTTTCACATTCAAAGCAAAGAACTCACTGGTCTCCACCGCTTTTCACTGGTGACCTCTAATTTTTAATTTCTGTGAGCTCTCACAGGATACATTTTACAGGTGAGGAAATACAATTGCGCATGAGCACTGCGCGCAAAATCTACTTGCATTGGCCAGAGCAATTACCTACCCACAATGCTTTGCGAAATCTGAGTTTACCCCCATGACATACAGTGAAATACATAAGTGAATACCACTACCAAAAAAATAGGGCGGAGGAGACCAGTGAACAAAAATGGAGTCAGAAATTGTGTATTGGAATCCTAACTAGATTTTGTTCAAAACTATTTTTTTTGTTATTGAAGGATGTACATAACTCCAATTTAATTTTGCTTTATATGCAGAGAAAATTACATACAGTAAAGGCATGGCTGAATATTCAAACTTGATGTTCTATGATTGAATTATCAAGTAGAATTGGATTAAATTACAACTCATTTCTTTAATACAGTGAGTGTCGATCTGTATTTAACATTTGATATACCTTGTCTTTGTAACATCAATTTTGAATTAATTTTACTTTTCAAAACAACATGATGTAGCCTTTTGAGGATACGTAGAACAAACGTATTGTTAAAACTTGCCTTTTTTGTTTCTTGTTATTGTGAATATTATTAAATAGTCAAAAGAAACCGGGAGAATGTGCTAAAGATAGGAAACGAAAGCTTTGGGCCTATGGGGGAAGCGAGGTGGCGGAAATGCTGTTTCGCTAACGTCCAATCGATTAGGCCAATCAGCGTTTAGCGGTCAGTCATTTTGTATGCCGCCAAATCCTGGACATTTCATTGGCCATAGGCCCACATGCCACCGACGCCACGCGATGGTTTCACCAAAATTCCATTCGCGTTTTGTTTTCCCGATGTTTTCGGCTAGCAGTAAGCCACACACAATGCTTTGTAAACTCTGCGTGACGATACCAGGGAGATTACCAGCCAAGTTCAGCTGTAGACCATGGATTCTACACACGAGCCTATCGTGATCGTGATATCTATCTGAACAACAATTCAAAGTCCCATTAGGCTTGTCTTTGTCTTTGGATTTCAATTAAAACACCTTTGAAAGAGTCGGCTGGGTAATATGTGCAGGTTTGGTTAGCGAAACAGATTAGAAGTTGGGGTCTATACTGAAAGAGAAACAGGAAAGGTGCCTAATAATTGCATACTTTTATAATTGCTACACGTACCGTTTGAGTTCGCTATTGTAATTGTGATGGAGCAGCGGTTAGACAGCTAGAAGCTGGTTCTTAACAACGCTTGCATTCTTGATTCGGGAATTGTTACTTCGGGGCGGTCGAAGACATTAGGCTCAAAACAAAAAAATCTGAGAAAGTACAAAAACAAACAAATTAAGAAAATAGACTCACGCATAAAACAACGAGTCCAAGACTTCTTTAATACTGCATGACTCTAGAAGGAACATTCTTACCAAGTCTACATTTCTATACATTTCATCCACAGTCATTTCACCAGACTACTTATTGCTCCAAACACTTTGGACACGTACTAGTCTAGTCGAAGGCTGCAGATTCAAAGCCCACTGCTCCTATCACTATCAGTTTGTCAGAAAGCATGCCTGTAAGGAATTGAATACGGACGCCAAACTTGGTAGGTTGCATACTGAAGTCACCTCTTTACAATAGCTTATTATAAACAACCGTTTTTACATTAAGATATTTCGCACAATTCAAAAGCAAAAGCATATTGTCCATTAATCACCCATTTCTTACGTGATTTCAACAGTACATACGGCATGAAATGTGCATTATTATAGCATTAAGGTTGGGACCCGTATGAATACATGCATCTTCATCTTAATCCTTTTAGAGTCAGATGATGTCTATTTCCACCAACTCTTCCTATCCCCGCCCCCTCATATCCCACGAAAAAATAGCCCCAGCTTGATTTTACTTCAGTTTACTTTATTTAATTTCCTGAATTTGCTATTACAAGACAAACCGACAGTCAATCGCGCAACAGGCAGACGAAGTTCGGTAATATTCACGTACAGATCAGAATATGTATCTTAATGTACTTTCACACAAGCCATTACATCCTTAATGATAGCCCGA
Source organism: Patiria pectinifera (assembly GCA_029964075.1). NCBI lineage: Eukaryota > Metazoa > Echinodermata > Asteroidea > Valvatida > Asterinidae > Patiria > Patiria pectinifera. The sequence goes on from CM057150.1 coordinate 28,987,763, forward strand.
AACAGAAAATTAAAATACAAAAAAAGCATTTTCCTTTCGTTTTCAGCAAATTTACTCTTGCAATCAGTTGGTTGTTTTTTTTTTAGAGTTCCTCCAAAAGAATATCTTAACAGATGATCTCTTTGCTCTTACGATCCAAAGAATATCAAAAGTGAAATTTGCGGTTAAAAAACTTCCACGTAGAGAAACCTAAACATGAAACAAGATCCCATCCCGCAATCCAAAGTTTCCATTGAAAAAAAGCTTTAATTTTCTTTAAGTGATAATGATGGACAATATAGTGTATTATTAAGCGACTGAATTTCGAGTTCATATCAGAAACCTGGAGGATATGATAGAGAGTGTATGATGATCAAATAGAATCAAATTCATGGAGGAAAACAACCAATTTGAAATTAAAGTGGAAAAGAACGAGTGGTCAGAGGCAGTGCAAGCTAATGATTCAACATTTCTATCTGCTACAATCATTTCACCAATTGGTCTCATCTTGAACTTCGTCTTCCTCTTTGTCATAGTTCAAGTGAAGTCGATGCGTACAATCATCAATGTCTACTTATCCAATCTGGCAGTTGCTGATTCTCTTTACCTTCTTTATGAATTGATTTTTTATACAACGAGTGTTGATAAAGAAAGCCAAGACCTATTGTCAATTATTTTGTCGTCAGTTGGCTTTGTAGCGATTACAGCCTCTTACTGTTTTGTAACGGCCATAGCAGTGGAAAGATTCTCAGCTGTGCATCACCCAATAACCTTCAAGGCCTCAGCCAGTAAAACCCGAGCTGCTAAAATATCTTCAGGACTCTGGGTTCTTTGTGTGTTTTTCGGAGGTTTGCCAGCAATTCTTCTCAACTACCTTCCGTCAGAACCTCAACTTGTTTTCGCCAAGATATACTTTGTTCTGAAACTAATATTTTATGTATCAACTGCCACAGTAACCATTTCCCTGTACATTTACATCGTGATCAAACTATGCCGTCAAACTCCTGCTTCAAAGCAACATTCACAGCCAGTTGGCAAGGTTGCCCGTATGCTGGTCATTAACACTGCTGTGTTTCTTATTTTAAATTTATTACGTACTGTCACTGTAATTATTTGCATTGTATGTGTATGCACTCGCGACAGCACATTGGGTATACATGTAGTTAAATTAACTTCAAGTGCAGTCATCTTGGAGTTGATCAACAGCTCTATCAATTCCCTGATCTACAGCGCCACAAACTCCGCCTATCGAAATGCTGTAGTTGAAGCGTTCTCCTTTTCATGCATTGCACACCGTCGCAAGGGCCAAACACAGGATGTGTCAAAAGCAGCAAAAGAGCAGAAAGAACTCATTGCTATCGGACCAAACGAAGCGGCTGCAAACCCAGTACAGAGCATATAGAACTGTCTGCAATTGGGCCAAAGGATGCGAGTCAACGACTTGTACATGTGCAGATAGAAGTGTATCCAATTGAGCCGCAGGATACACCTCAAGATGTAGTGCAGGACCAAACTGAGTCACAGGGTGCAGCTCAAGTACTTGTACAAGACCAAACAGATGTGTCTGCGATTGCGCCAAGTGGTTCAACACAAGAACTTGAACATGGGCAGGAAGATACGTCTGTAATTGAGCAGAAGGATGGAGCTAAGGAACCAGAACAAGAAACGAAAGAACTGTATGCAATTGAGCTAAAGGATGCTTGTCGAGAACTTGTACAGGACCAGATTGAACTGTCTGCAAGAGGGCCGAAGGCTGCAGCTCAGGAACTTGGAGAAGAGGGGATAGAACTGTCTTCAGATGGTCACGGCGGATCGAATGACACCTTACCACCAGTATGAGGTAATAATTCAAACCCCACGGGGACTTTACCAAGTGGACATGTAAATAATCTGTTTGCCAAATTTTCAAAGAGATATTTGAAAAGGAAAGGCTTGGTGGCCATTTTTTTTTGTTTTTTGATTAACTTAATCTTAAAGCTATAGTCCATCATTTGCAGCCATCCGAAAAGTAACTGGCGTAATTATTGTTGAAAAACAAACTTGGTTGAAAGATAGTAGGGGAACTAAACTCCCTGTGAAATTATTCCTTCTGGGAAGCTGTCATTTTGAAGTAATCAACGAAAGAAGGCATTTCCAACGGTGATTCTTAAGAAACACCGTAGGAAAATTTAAATTAGTAGTTCGTTTTGTTATTCAGCGCAGCGCGCACAAGTATTGGAACGACGCACACGCGCGCGCGGTTGTTATAATTCGTCGGATCAGTGCGCTACGTCGCGTATGGCTGCAATTCAAACAATTCAAAACATTCAGTAACTTTTGATTTGAAATTGAACCTCTACGTACCGACAGAGGTACGTAGCAATCCAAATGAATTCAGACAAGTGCATTCCGTTGTCAATGTTCATCCCCGTTACTTATGACCGGACTTGAACTTGACTTCAGATTTACTTGTGACCGAACTTGTAATGGACTTGTGATGGACTCGACAACAACAATGCTACCGAATCAAATCCTTTACTTCATTTTAGAACTTTGTCGGCAAAAGAAGACACCAGAGTGAATTCTAATTGCCAGTTCTCTAGAATCATAATTTGTTTAAACAGAATCAGGGAGATTCTAGATTTTGAGCACGAACAAATTTAATTACCATCCAAACTTAGCTTGAATGCCATTTAGCTTGAATGCCAACTTGAATGGAAAATGACATGAATTTTAACTAGGAACATTTTTTTTGAAAACTGTTTGCCATCCCATTTAGGTTAATTATATTGAAACATGCATGCTTTTGTTTAGCATTTAAAACTTACCATGCTTTTCCGGAGAAAAAAAGGGCGTTTTTGCTGTGATGTCATTTGAGGAACACACTCTTCATTAGGAGTGGTTTAATGTTCACATTGTGAACCCCAAGATTTGCTCATTGAAAAGATTTGAGAGAAACGTTTGCTCATTGTCTCTATTGTTATGTACTAAAAGAACAACGGCTCACTATTAAAGAAAAGAAAATTTACGACAGCAAATTGTCAAAAAATATGGCAGTATGTTACTACTTAAATAGCTGTAAAATGCAGGTTTCTGCTTAAAATGACATCACACTTTTCCTGGTGAATATGTATACCACATTAATATAAAAATGAAAAAGGTAACAAAATTACCCTTGAAAATGGTGAAATGAAAATGGTTAAATATGGTTAAATGGGACAAGTCAACGTGCAAGACAAGGTTGCATCCCCCAAAAATAGACTACATGGGCCCTATATCCAATTCTAACAAGACCAGTAAGATGTTAACTTAATGAGTAATGCTTTTGTTAATGACACTGCACACTAAAAGCTGCAAATGCAAAATTTCTAAAATGTTGTAAACTGCTTTTGCGTTGCACTCAGATAAAAAAAAATTATTGACAAGAACTTCAGTACAAAAAAATGGAGCAATCATTTTATATTTCTAGATGAACAGGTTTGCCTCAAAACTGAAAACTTTCTTGTCAACTGAAGAATTATGAGAAGGCCATTGACTTGCGTGACTTGTTCTTATGCCAAAAGTGAACAATCAACTGAAAGTAAAAAGACAAGGAAGGAAAACCAAATCATGGTTATGTCAACCACACTCACTCCAAAAATAATCAGATGAAATACAAGGAAAAGTGCATCAAACTAACTCCAATAGATTAAATAGAATGAAAGTACGACTGGAAGACATCATGTGTCATGTGCGTCATGCAACTTTCCCTGTTTTTACTTTCACCAAATTTTGAATTTCAGAACACGAAAGTTTGATGGGCTTATTAATCATATTCATCTCCAGTATGTTTTACCTTAAATAGTATTAGTTGTATTGTAATCACATTAATAAAGTAAAAAAATAAATCCTAATGTATTTTTGATATCAGAGTGTGTGCACATCTCAGCACACACACACACAAAATCGCTGGTATCCTCACCGCCCAATCCAAGCGCGCTGATGACCTCTAATTTCTATAATCTCTCATTGGAAACATTTTGTACAGCCAATGACCAAAGGTGATGGTCCACACCTCCGCTTGTGCATGAGCTGTGTGTGCGAAATCGTTATGCATTGGTCATAGCGGTGGTCTACCCACAATCCTTTGTGAAGCCTACCTTTTCTTTACTAAATTCTATCCAATAGGTAAGCGGCCACCTGAACCATTGTATAGGGCGGCGGGGACCAATGAAAGCCAACAATGCAACATAAACTGTGTAATGGTAATCCGCAGTAGATTTTGTTCGAAACTGTTTTAGTGATTTGTCATGGAAAGATGTTCAGAACTAACTCCCATCAAACTGGTTTTGAGACAAACGCAGGGTGATGGGTTGTGGAACTATTTTGTTTGACATTGTGTAGCAACATTGACATTGTGTGCGTACATTGTATATTTTAAATGATATTATATACAGTATATAGGTTTATGTAAAAAGTAGGACAAATATGAAATTCAACCTTGTTTCGGTTTAACCATATATTGATTTTCTTACATATTTGTATTACACGTTGTGTTCAGTTTGATGACGTCGTTAGTTACAAATTTGCATGATGAAAAGTGATTAGTTCAAATAGGTCACATTGGCAAGATAAAGGGAACGTCTGAAAATATAAAAATGACAATAATGTAGATGGGTATCTATCAATGACACCTTACTTCCGGTGTGATGAAGTCACGGCATTAGAGTGCCCATCGTCAATAATGAAGCTGACATCATCATTTCTGCAACAATGATTCCAAAAAACCCCGATCAATTTCAATTTCTCCCTGCAATAACTTACGGTCTGCTTACGTCATTTGTTTGTGTCTTTGCAAAGTATTTTTTACTAGTATTGTAACATTGGCAAGAATAAAGATAAAGGGAACGTCTGAAAATATAAAAATGACAATAATGTAGATGGGTATCTATCAATGACACCTTACTTCCGGTGTGATGAAGTCACGGCATTAGAGTGCCCATCGTCAATAATGAAGCTGACATCATCATTTCTGCAACAATGATTCCAAAAAACCCCGATCAATTTCAATTTCTCCCTGCAATAACTTACGGTCTGCTTACGTCATTTGTTTGTGTCTTTGCAAAGTATTTTTTACTAGTATTGTAACTATATGTTCTTGGTTGCATGGTATGGTTGGTTGGAAGTTACGTAAATACCACAAAATATTCTAGATATATTTTAAATATTGGTGTTTTGTACAATCTCAGCAAACAAAATCGCTGGTCCCCACCGTCATATCAAGCGCGCTGGTGACCTCTTATTTCTGTGAGCTTTCCTTGGATACATTTTGTACAGCTGTATGACCTACGTTGACCATCAATTTGCGCATGAGCTGTGCGAAAATTGTATATGCAGTTCCAAGAACATCTAACCGGTTACCACCACCCCGAAATAGAACGGCGGGGACCAGTGAAAGAAAACAAAGGCAACCTCAATTGTATAAATGTAATCCAAAGTAGATTTTGTCTGAAAAATGTTTTAATGATTTGTAATGGAAAGGTGTACAGAACTAACTCCAATTTCATTTTGCTTTCCTATCTGCAGAAAGGTTCGTGCACAATAAAGGCATGGCTGGAAAATCAAATTGGATGTCGCTGCAGTTAAGAGCGTAGTAATAGGGTCTTAACCCTAAAGGGGCCGGGGGGCGGAATCCGCCCCCCCCCCTCAACATTTTCCGTGATAGCCTCTAAAAAAAATTTTTTCGCGACCCGAGCTGTTATGACTTTTTAGCCTCGAGCTTTGCGCATCTTTTGATACCAAAAACATAAAAATCGGACCACGGGTTGCCGCGTAGCGAAAAATTTTCCGGCGCTACGCGCCGTGAAAACTGAATTTTCGCATATACGTCATGTACACCGAGCAGAATTGCCATTCGTACATATGAATAATTAATTAGCCATAATTCCAAAACCCTTTGACCTATAGTCATGAAATTTCTTGGGTATGTTTAGGAAGAGTTGCTCTATGCATGTGCCGAGTTTCAAAATTTTTCGTCACTCGATGGCCGAGATCTTAGGGGGGGGCGGAATCCGCCCCCCCCCGGCTGAGAGATGGTCAAAATAACCCGGCCCCTTTAGGGTTAATGGAGTTCTGAAACAAAATTGGGGTTCTACAACAGGAAAGCTGCAGAACCCATTTTTTAAAAAAATGCGCGTTTTGTATTAATTGTTGCACGCACCTTTTGAATCCGCCATTGAAGCAGCGGCAAGAGAGCTACCTGGAAAACATCCACCCCAGGTTCTTAACAGGACATTGTTCAGGATGGTTAAACAAAATAGGCTCGCTTAGCTTAGTCCCAAAAATCCATATCCGAGAAAGTAACATCCATGCAGTTTAAGAAAATAGACTTACGCATGACAAAACCAGTCCAAGATTTCTTTACAATCTAAGAAAAAAATATGCAATATTGGGTAAAATCGTACTCTTTATGACAGTAAGAAGGGAACATGGTCGTTATGGCGAAATCTTTGTGGAGTAAAACTTTAAACATATGTTGTGCAATAAAACAATATTTTCCCCCCTTTATTGTGAATGTTTTTCGCTGCTATTTCTAATTTTGCTAAGGGGCAATAATAACAGCAATCGATACCTCATTCGTTTGCAAAGACTAGTCAGTTTATTGTACGGAAGCGTATTTAGGACATGACCGAAAATATTTTTTAGGCCCACTTCTTCGCCCGGGCGGATTACTATTTCGCCCGAGCGGATTACTATTTCGCCCTGGCGGATTAGCATTTCGCCCGGGCGGATTACTATTCCGCCCAGGCGGATTACTATTCCGCCTGGGCGGATTACTAATTCGCCCGGGCAGACTACTAATTCGCCCGAGCAGATTACTAATTCTCCCGGCCGGGCAGACTACTAATTCGCCCGGGCGAATTAGTAATCCGTCCGGGCGAAATAGTAATTCGCCCAGGCGAATTAGTAATCCGCCCGGGCGAAATAGTAATCCGCCAGGGCGAAATAGTAATTCGCCCGGGCGAAAGTAATCCGCCCGGGCAAAATAATAATTCGCCCGGGCGAATTAGTTATCCGCCCAGGCGAAATAGTAATCTGCCCGGGCGAAATAGAGGGCCGGAACAATTTGTTTGGGTCATGTCCTAAATACACTTCCGTATTATTGCCCTCTAGATTTTTCTTGTACACACAATCTGATTGATGCATGGTTACGCACATTATTACAGCGCGACTCGACAACACACCGGTTTTGCTGTACGCGTTGGATGCATTTGGTGCCTGGGTGGAAATGCACTGACAGACTCTGTGAAGAATGGACTTAAGAGCAATGAAAATGTAAACATGGGTAATTAGCATGAAAAAAATACATGATGATCGCACGTTTACCACACCCAAATAGTCTCAGATATGTAGAAGACTTCATGTCATGAGCGAAAATTCTCGAAATTCAAACTTTCCTTCAAAAATGGGGACGAGCTCTGCCAATCCCCACGATGTAAATGTCTCGCGTACGTCCTTTATCTTGAACAATCCGCGCGCGCCTTTAATGCTATGTATACATGGTTTACCTCTCACATTGTAATAAACTTCTGCCCAACTCGGAGAAAACAATAACGCGTTAATCCATTTTTCAGAGTAGGATTCACAGGTCAGGATACGCATTATTGAGCAAAATTAACCTTGTGGAAGGGTCATACATGTACACGTATTTTGTTATCACACAAGCAACGCGTAATAATGTTTTGAGGATTAAATCAATAATTGTTTTAAAATTTACTCAATTATTTTACCCAACAATTTTGCTCCCAAAAAAATTTACACACTCTTTTAATACGCATGTATTAAAAAGAGTGTAACACGCATGACTCAAGTACACTACAGGGAACATTCTGCTTTTGTTACCAAGTCTGCATTTCTATACATTTCATCCACATTCATACCACCAGACTACTTTACGTTCCAAATTTTCAAAACGATGGACACGAGTCCAGTTCGAAGAAAACATGCCGTTAAGAACTTAAGTACAAACACCGTACTTCGTAGGTTGCACACTGAAGTCTTCTTTTATAACACTGTGGATAATTTAATAAGTACCAGTACCGTTTCAACATTAAGACAGTCCACACCATTCACTATTGCAAGGATATTGCCCGTACACCCCATTTCTTACGTGATTTCTATGGTAAATACTGCAATGGTCATTGCTGACGTTATAAACGCGGCTTCGGCCTATATGAATATATATATACATTTTAGCAGAATCGCAATAGAGTCAGATCATGTCCATTTTCACGTCCTTATTGTTTCCATCCAAAAAGATAAACTGACAGCATGCAATCAAACACGCAGCCAGCAGACAAAAGTCATTACATTGCATATACATATCAGGAACTTGTTTATTCGTCGTACTTTGCTTTCACACAAGCAAAGACAACCGAAACTGAAAGCTATATCCAAAGACTATGCAATAGCTTTTGCTTTTCGTTTAAAGCACCATCACCCTTTGAATCACAAGGGGACTTTTTTTAGAGTGCCTCCGAAAGAATTGTCCGCGTTCGAGGTACTACATAACCAACAAAATGATTTTAGAGCTGTTATGACTAAACAGTAGGGAAGAGTGATATCCTTTAGTTTCGAAACTGTACATGGAGAACAGAAAGCATGAAGCAGGGTGTCACGAATATCCTGTTGGCCAAAGTTTCCATTAAAGTTGGATGATTGACCCCGAAATATATAAGCTGAGTGAATTTCGATTTGATGTCAGAAACATGTAGACTGTGATACAGAGCATGCACGAGCAGGTAGAAGTCAAACTCATGGAATAAATACATGAAAAAACACATCTACATTGACGTGGAAGAGAACGATTGGACAGAGGCAGTGCAAGCTACTAATTCAGTATTTCTATCTGCTAAAATTATTGCACCAATTGGTCTCATCTTGAACTTCGTCTTCCTCTTTGTCATAGTTCGAGTGAAGTCGATGCGTACAATCATCAATGTCTACTTGACTAATCTGGCAGTTGCTGACTCAGTTTTCCTTCTCAATGGGCTGATTTCGTCAACAAGGCCTATTGATATAGAAGTGCAAAATGTATTACTTAGTATTTTTCAGTCAGTTGCCGAAACAGCGATTACAGCCTCTTTCTGCTTTGTCACGGCCATAGCAGTGGAAAGATTCTCAGCTGTGCATCACCCTTTAATTTTCCGGGCCTCGACCAGTAAAACTCGAGCTGCTAAAATATCTACAGGACTCTGGGTTCTTTCTATTGTTTTTGGATGTTATTCATCAATTGTTAAGCCCCAGCTACCATCACAAACTGAATTTCCTTTCGGCAAGATATACCTCCTGCTCAGACTACTATTTTATATATCTATTACATCTATCAATGTATCTATGTACATTTACATTGTGATCAAGCTATGCCGTCAAACTCCTGCTTCACGGCAACATTCACGGCCTGTTGGCAAGGTTGCCCGTATGCTGGTTATCAACACTGCCGTGTTTCTTATTTTAAATGTATTACGTATAACCTGGATAATCATTGTTTGTGTACATGTATATACCTCCAACAGCAAATTGGGAGTACATGTGGTTAAATTAACTTCTAGTGTAGAGATTGTGGAGTTTATCAACAGTTCCATCAATTCCCTAATCTACAGCGTCACAAACTCCGCCTATCGCAATGCTGTAGTTGAAGCGTTCACCTTTTCATGCATTACTCACTGTTTCAAGGACCAAACACAGGATGTGTCAAAAGCAGCGAAAGAGCAGAAAGGACTCATTGCTATCGAACCAAACGAAGCGGCTGCAAACCCAATACGGGAGCAGATAGAACTATCTGCAATTGGGCCAAAGGGGGAAGCGCACGAACGCACCCGGCATCAGGCAGAGCTGTCTGCAATTGGGCCAAAGGATGCGAGGCAACGACTTGTACATGTGCAGATAGAAGTGTATCCAACTGAGGCGAAGGATGCACCTCAAGATGTAGTGCAGGACCAAACTGAGTCAAACGATGCAGCTCAAGAACTTGTACAAGACCAAACAGATGTGTCTGCGATTGCGCCAAGTGGTTCAACACAAGAACTTGAACATGGACAGGAAGATACGTCTGTAATTGAGCAGAAGGATGGAGCTAAGGAACCAGAACAAGAAACGAAAGAACTGTATGCAATTGAGCTAAAGGATGCTTGTCGAGAACTTGTACAGGACCAGATTGAACTGTCTGCAGGAGGGCCGAAGGATGCAGCTCAGGAACTAGGAGAAGAGGAGATAGAACTGTCTTCAGATGGTCACGGCGGATCAAATGACACCTTACCACCAGTATGAGGTAATAATTCAAACCCCACGGGGACTTTACCAAGTGGACATGTAAATAATCAGTTTGTCAAATTTTCAAAGAGATATTTGAAATCTTAACAAAATCTTAACAAACAAATCTTAATCTTAACAAAAAAAATGTATCTTGTGTTGCATTTATAGGGACGACAGAGGTACGTAGCAATCCAAATGAATTCAGACAAGTGCATTCCGTTGTCAATGTTCATCCCTGTTACTTATGACCGGACTTGAAATTGACTTCAGATGTAATTGTGACCAAAGTTGTAATGGACTTGTGATGGACTCGATACAACACTGCTATCGAAGCAAATTCCTTTACTTCATTATAGACCTTTGTCGGCAAAAGTAGACACCAGATTCAATTCCAATTGCCAGCTCTCTAGAATCATAATTTGATTAAGCAGAATCAGGGTGATTCTAGGTTTTGAGCACCAACAAATAACATTACCATCCAAATTTGCCAATTAACTCGAATGCCAACTTAAACGGAAAACGACATGAATTTTACCTCGGAATATATTCTCTTTTTTTGGCAACCGTAATCTCCTCTTAAATGTAAGAAAACCGTTTGCCATCCCTTTTAGGTTAATTATATTGAAACGTGTTTTTTTAGCATTTAAAACTTACCATGCTTTTCCAGAGAAAAAAAGGGCGTTTTTGTTGTGCTGTCATTTGAGGAACACACTCTTCATTAGGAGTGGTTTAATGTTCACATTGTGAACCCCTAGATTTGCTCATTGAAAATATTTGTGAAAAACGTTTGCTCATTGTCTCTATAGTTATGTACTAAAACAACAACAGCTCAATATTAAAGAAAGAAAATTTACGACAGAACATTTTCAAAAATTATGGCAGTATGTTACCACTTAAAAAGCGGTTAAATGCAGCTTTCTGCCTAAAATGACATCACACTTTTCCTGATGCAAATGTATATCACATTAACATAACAATGAAAAAGGTAACAAAAATACCCTTGAAAATGGTGAAATGAAAATGGTGAAATATGGTTAAATGGGACAAGTCAACGTGCAAGACAAGGTTGCATCAAAAAAAAATAGATAACATGGGCCCTTTATTCAATTCTAACAAGACCAGTAACTAAATGAGTAATTCTTTGGTTAATGACACTGCACACTAGAAGCTGCGAATGCAAGATTTCCAAAATGTTGTAAACAGACAGCTTTTGCGTTGCACTCAGATAAAACAACATCGCAACAACATGGGGCTAACCTTCGTGATTATTGACAAGAACTTCATTACACAAAATGGAGCAATCAGGTTATATTTATAGATTTACAGGTCTCAAAACTGAAAGCTTTCTTGTCAATTGAGAAATTACGAGGAGAAGGCCATTGACTTGCGTGACTTGTTCTTAAGCCAGAAGTGAACAATCAACTGAAAGTGAGAGTAAAAAGACAAGGAAAGAAAACCAAGTCACAGTTGTGTCAATTACACTAACTCCAAAAATAATCCGATGAAATGGAGAGAAAAGTGCAGCTGCAAGACATTACAAGTCATGTGCGTGATGCAGCTTTTCCTGTTTTTACTTTCAATAATTTTAAATTTCAGAACACACAAGTGGAATGACCTTTATTCAATTGTCTTATGCTGTAAATGATATTTATTGTATGGCAGTCACGTCACTACAGAAGAACATCTTGAATAGAATTATTTCAAATCTATTTCACAATCTAAGCAAATAATTCGCTAGAGGGCGGTAATGAGCTTTAATATCTGAGTTCTCATTGATTCATTTTAAAGCTGATTATCAAAAGTGATAGTCAACACCTCTGCATGCGTATGAGCTGTGCGCTCGACATCTATGTGCATTGGTCATAGCAGTGACCAATCCACAATGCATTGTGAAGCCTGCCTTTTCTTTACTAAATTTTGTGAAATGGTGTAGCGGCCGCCTGCACCGTTGTATTGGGCGGCGGGGACCAGTAAAAGCAAACAATGGCAACAACAATTGTGTAATAGTAATCCGAAGTAGATTTTGTTTGAAACTGTTTCATTGATTTGTCGTGGAAAGATGTACAGAACTAGCTCCAATTTAACTAAACCTATGGAGTAAGGTTTTGAGACAAACGTTGTACAGTATAAGTACTGATTTAGTTATTAGGCAGATCACATAGGCAAGATAAAAAGAACGTGTGGAAATATAAAAATGACACGCATGTATATATGTGTATGTATTAATGACACCTAACTTCCGGTTTAATGACGTCACATCATTAGGTAGCCCATCGCCAATAATGAAGCTGACATAATTATTTTGGCAATAATGATCCCAAATATGAACCGATTGATGGAAATATTAAAAAGGGGTGGGAATTATCATTTTCAATTTCTCCCGACAATAACTTCCGGTCTGATGACGCCAACATTCCGAAACTTCGCAAAGTATTTTTTTTATGTGCGAAAAAATGTTTCAGACGAAGTGGTAAAATTGTGACAACGGTTTTTTAATTTCGAAACATTTTATTTAATTTGAGGGGCCGCTAGAGGGCTTCCACTCGTGTTATGACGTCATCATGAACTTTGTTTTAGTTTTGCATCCCTTACTTGTATGAACATTTACTGAGTTGGTTTTATTGAGGTAAACTGCTTTTGTTTTTATATGATATTCATATATTACTGCACTTCCGGATACCCCCAAAGTAAAGGTCAAGCGGTTTTAGGTCCGGTAATAATCACAAATGTTACCCAAGAAAATATCTACCACCTCACATAAAATGAACCCGGTATTCAGTTCAGGAGGTATAGTTGAAAGTATTTTATCAATTGTTTACCTTTAATTTCTTGTAACATGATGTGATAACGGCATAATGAATAACATATATTTTAACCTTTTGACTAGGGTTCATATTTGTACCAGGTTTCAACCGTTATCTCTTGAACCATTTGGCTTGAATAACGTTTGTTTTATAATCGACGCTTCTTTCGGTATTTTCAATTCGCCTAACTTTGATCTTCCGTTTACCCCGGAAGTACAGGTCAAGCGACTTCACGTACCTTACAAAAAGTGTTCAGCAAAGCGTATCAGATCATAAAGTGTAAAAAAGAAAACGATTCTTCGTTTTGCTCAGCAGATATGATTGAACAAAATACCGTCATTAATATTAAACCCTAAATCGCTTGTAGGTTACGTCGCTTAAGATACATAACGTCATAATAAAGTCACATTTGCATGCGCACCTCTGTGCCGAGTTTGAACCTTTTAAGGCTTTATACCTTTCTTCAAATTTATCTTCACTTAAGTAGATGACAAATTCATTATTACAAAATTAACTAATGCTAAGGTGCTTGACTTTAATAAGTGCTCGCAGGTTAGGCCACAATAATAAAATATCCTGAGTTATTTTATTTAATATCAGTGTTTTTCACAATCTCAGCAAATTATTCGCTGGTTCCAACCGCCCTATCTAAGGAAGCTGGTGACCTGTAATTTCAGTAAGCTGGCTCTCATTTGATACGTTTTGTACAACTGATCACAAAAGTTGACCATCAACACTTCCGTTTCGGCATGAGCTGCGGTCGCAAAATCTATTTGCAGTGGCCAGAGCGGTGATGACCCACCAACAATGCTTTGCGAAGCTTGAGTTTACGTCACGACATAAAGTGATATAGATAGAGCGGCGGGCACCAGTGAAAGAATACATTAGCAACAGAAATTGTGTATTTGTAATGCGAAGTACATTTTGTTCAAAACTGTTCATGGTAAAGATGTACAGAACAACTACAATAATTTTGCATGCCCATCTACAGAACTGATTGTACATAGTTTAAGCATGGAGATAGGAAACAGGTGTTTCCTACCTCCATGGTTTAAGCATGGCTGGATATTTAACCTTGATATGCTATGACTTATCAAACAGGATTAACTTATCAAACGGGATTATATTAAAGTACAACTCAATGTCTTCATTGTAGTGAATGCAGCATATTGATTTTTATGCAACATGTTGATATACCTTGTCTTTGTTATGTAAATTTTGAATTAAATTTACTTCTCAAAACAACACGATGAAGCCTTTTAAGGATACATGGCACAAAACGTTTGTTACAACTTGCATTGGTTTTGTGTTTTTGTGTGAATAATATTAAAGAGTCTAAAGAAATTGAAGAATGTGCCCTTGATAAGAAATTAAAGCTTTGAGGGAAGAAAGATGGCGGAAAGGCTATTCTGCTTACGTCAAAGCGATTAGGCCAATCAGCGTTTAGCAGCCAGTCATTTAGTATACAGGCAAAGAACCTGGATATTTCATTGGTCATTGGTCCATGTCATTGACGCCACGTGATGGTTTCCGCCCCTCCATTCGAGTTTTGTTTTTTTCCGATGACTTGAACTATCACTTTCGAGTCATGAGTGCACGCGGAATGCACGTACGTAAATCGATCGGAGCGGTTATTAGCTACCAACAATGCTTTGTAAACTTTACCTGACAATATGGGGAAGATAAGCAGCCAAACACGTGGTGTGTTTTTGAATTTGTCTTTCAATTAAAATACCATAGAAACAGTCGGGGTGAGTAAAATGTTGAGGTTTGGTTTGTAGAACATATCATAAGTTGGGGTCTTAAATTAAAGATATTCAGGAAGTTACAGAACGCATGGGTGTGTATGCTTCACAGCGGCGTAGCTCTGGGGCGGGGAGGGGCGCTGGGGGCACACTCCCCCAATACAAAATCCATCCTCCCTCCTCCCTCCCCCAGTCGCCCCCAGCTGAAAATTTGGCCTCTCTAGAAAAGCCAAGCCATATGAGTCACTATGATTAGCTGGAAGAACATGACATCACACTTTTTCTCACGGGAATTGCATTTAGCATACAAATCAAAAAGGTAATAAAACACCCTTGAAAATGGATTGCACTTTTATGTTTGTATACTGGACCATTACGATATTTATCGAATGAGTATTCCAGTTATTAAGAAAATTGCCCACTAAATTCATAATAAGCTGTAAAAGCGTTGTTAAATGTTAGCTTTTGAGTTGCCACTTGGAGAATATCATTCACAACAATATTAAGCCAGCCTGCTTGATTAAAAAAAAAGACTTTAAGAATAGAACATTTCTGTTATAATTCTAGATGTACCTGAATCAAAACTGAAAGATTTTTTTTCAACTGCAGAATTATGAGAGAAAGGTCAAAGAGAACAAGTCACTTGCGTGATATTAGATAAACATCTGAAACTGAGAGTTAAAGAAAAACGAGTCACTGTTATGCCAACCACACTTAATCCACGTGCGTAATGCAACTTTCTCAGTTTTCACTTTCACTTATTTTAAATTTCAAAACAGTGTAATGCGATATATTCCATTATTTATGTTCATCTCCACGCAGCTTTACCTTGGAATAATATTAATTGTATATGACGATGGGGACCAGAGAAAACAAACCATGGCAACACAAATTGTGTAATACATGTGGTAATCCGAAGTAGATTTTGATATGCTATGACTTATCAAACAGGATTAACTTATCAAACGGGATTATATTAAAGTACAACTCATTGTCTTCATTGTAGTGAATGCAACATATTGATTTTTATGCAACATATTGATATACCTTGTCTTTGTAATGTAAATTTTGAATTGCATGGCACAAAACGTTTGTTACAACCTGCATTTGTTTTGTGTTTTTTGTGAATAATATTAAAGAGTCTAAAGAAATTGGAGAATGTGCCCATGATAAGAAATTAAAGCTTTGAGGGAAGGAAGATGGCGGAAAGGCTGTTCTGCTTACGTCAAAGCGATTAGGCCAATCAGCGTTTAGCAGCCAGTCATTTATTATACAGGCAAAGAACCTGGATATTTCATTGGTCATTGGTCCATGTCATTGACGCCACGTGATAGTTTACGCCCCTCCATTCGAGTTTTGTTTTTCCGATGACTTGGACTATCACTTTCCAGTCATGAGTGCATGCGGAATGCACGTACACGTAAATCGATCGGAGCGGTTATTAGCTACCCGCAATGCTTTGTAAACTTTACCAGACAATATGGGGAAGATTAACAGCCAAACACAATGTTTGTCAAGTAAGCTAAGATTTGCGTGGTGGAGATACTAATTTATAAAAGGTTTGCGGAAAAACAAAATGGGAATTATTCTCCAACTTAGAAAAAGGTTCTGAGAAGAACCAGATGTATAAGCTCGACGTTCTGGTCAGTATGACCTGACAGTCTTCAGGAGAGTGCCTAAACTCTTAGAAAGTGCCTAAACTCGTATGTGTTTACTTTCTTAGTTTAGGCACTCTCCTGAAGACGGTCAGAGTATACTGACTGGAACTTCGAGTTTATGGCTTGTATTTGTTTTGTCTTTAAATTAAAACACCTTAGAAATAGTCGGAGTGGGTAAAATGTTGAGATTTGGTTTGTAGAACATAATATAAGATGGGGTCTTAAATGAAAGATATTCAGGAAGGTACAGAACGCATGGGTGTGTATTAAATGCTTCACTTACCTTTGGAGTTCGGCATTGTAAAAGTGCTGGAGCAGCGACAAGAGGATTAGAAACACCAACTACACGTTCTTAACATTGGTGGTGTTCTTTCTTTGGGAACTTTTACTTCATGAAGGTTGAAGAAAAAAGGTTAACTCAGTCCCAAAACCTGCATAGTAAAACAAGAACGAGAAACAGGAAAAAACACTTTATTGAAACAGCCAGTCCAACCCTTATTAATGAATAACCGAAGTACAGTACATTAGTACAATCAACGAACATCTGGTTTAAGGTCTACATTTTTTTACACACCGTGTTAGCAGAGTACTAACTGGTAAAAATATATTGGCGAAAACTTGACAAGTCATGTATCAGTCTAGTCCTGTACACTTACATGACGAATACATGCCTTCAAAAATATGAAGTAACATAACCATTGGTAGGCTGTATACGAGAGTCTTTATCTTAATGTTCGACTCCTTTCTAAAAATAGTCGGTGACGTTAGCCTAATGTTGGTTTACATGTTTCACTGCACTTGCATCCAAGGTTCATCTCCTATAATTATGCATCATTTTCATAGACAGATGCCAACAGCCGGGCTACACAAAAGAAAAAGTATCGAATGGTCATTTTTGCCTCAGCCCCTGCAAGATATTTTCAATTAGTTGAAACTTACACAAATATTTAAAAGAAAATCATTCTTACATGCCAATTTCGCTATGAATGCAACTCGATGTGTGCTCTGCATGCACAACACAGTCGTGTATTTGGTACTGTGCGCAGTAGAGCGGTATTTCTGTCTCACACTGAATACGAGGATTGTTAATTGTCATACCATTGTCTCCAATGTTCCTGCCATACCTCTTGCTTTTCTTGTTTCTCTAACACCTTGCCTATAAGAATTATCTCGAAAAGAATTACGCTGCAATAATTGGATTTTTGTCCCGCAGGCTTTTGTACCTGTAAAGACCTACATGTATAATCCAGCTCTCCACCATGGTTTGTTGGGTTAAATGTGTAAGTAGGGTTAGAAACATTCAATCTCACGATAAGCCAAACCAGTGGAATACCTGCCCGGCTGAGAGGTATACATACGGAATTCTTATACACTAAAGCATCCCACCGAAGTATTTCCGGGTGTTCTAACTTATCTCCAAAATGTATTGACACACAGTCTTTCAAACAAGCAAAAAGCATCTTTAAGACTTCCCAAAACAGAAAAATAAAGTACAAGGACCGTGTAATAGCATTTTCCTTTCGTTTTCAGCAGAAGAACTTTTCAATTAAGTCAGCTCAGGATGTTTATAATGCCTCCGAAAGAATTGAATCCATTCCCAGCACTGCCTATTATAACAAATGATCTCAGATCCCATGATCAAGAATATATCAAAAGTGAAATTCTTTAGTTTAAACAAACTCCACGTAAAATAAACAAAACATGAAACAAGATCACGAATAAACATTCTCTTAGCCAATGTTTCCATTAAAATAGTTTTAATTTCCTTCAAGTGATATGATGGACAATAGTGTATTTAAACGACTAAATTTCGAGTTTAAATCAGAAACCTGGAGGATATTACAGAGACTACATGTATACATGATCACATAAAATCACCTTATTCATGGAGGAAACCGACCAAAAGCTTACAGTAACATTGGAAGCGAATACGTCTTCGGTGGCAGTGCAAGCTGCTTATTCAGCATTTCTATCTTTTAAAATCATTCCACCAATCGGTCTCATCTTGAACTTCGTCTTCCTCTTTGTCATAGTTCGAGTGAAGTCTATGCGCACAATCATCAATGTCTACTTGTCCAATCTGGCAGTTGCTGATTTCCTTTTCCTTCTGAGTGCACTGATTACATCAACAAGACGAATTGATGCACAAAGTCCAAATGTGTTGTGGAATATTTTGTCCTCCGTTGCAGGAATATCAGGCATAGCCTCTTTTTGCTTTGTGACGGCCATAGCAGTGGAAAGATTCTCAGCTGTGCATCACCCTATAACTTTAAGGCCTCAGCAAGTAAAACTCGAGCTGCTAAAATATCTGCAGGACTCTGGGTTCTTTCAGTGGTTTTTGGAGGCTTGTCTTTTATCAGTCTTAACCACCCTCACTCAACAATTAGATTTCTTTTCTCCAAGATATACTTAGTTCTGAGGCTAATATTTCATGTATCAACTGCCACAGTCACTGTATCTCTGTACATTTACATTGTGATCAAGCTACGCCGTCAAACTCCTGCTTCACAGCAACATTCACAGCCAGTTGGCAAGGTTGCCCGTATGCTGGTTATTAACACTGCTGTGTTTCTTATTTTAAACTTATTACGCATTGTCTGGTCAATCATTTTTATTTTACATTTTCACACTGGCGACAGCAAATTCGGACTGCCTTTAGTTCAATTAGCTTCAAGTGCCCTCATCTTCGAGCTGATCAACGGTTCTATCAATTCCCTGGTCTACAGCGTCACAAACTCGGCCTATCGAAGTGCTGTAGTTGAAGCATTCTCCTTTGCATGCATTGCTCACCGCTGCAAGGCCCAAACACAGGATGTGTCAAAAGCAGCGAAAGGCCGTAGGAAACGAATTGCCATTGAACAGCTCGAAGCTGCAGCAAACCCAGTACAGGAGCAGATAGAACTCTCTGTAATTGGGCCAAAGGAGGAAGCGCACGAACGCGTCCTGCATCAGATAGAGCTGTCTGCAATTGGGCCAAAGGATGCGAGTCAACTACTGGTACATGTGCAGATAGAAGTGCCTCCAATTGAGTCGAAGGATGCACCTCAAGATGTAGTGCAGGACCAAACTGAGTCACAGGATGCAGCTCAAGAACTTGTACAAGACCAAACAGATGTGTCTGCAATTGCGCCAAGTAGTACAACCCAAGAACTTGGACGTTTGCAGGAAGATCTGTCTGTAATTGGGCAGAAGGATGGAGCTAAGGAACTAAAACAAGAAACGACAAAACTGTCTGCAATCGGACCTAAAGATACAGCTCAAGAACTCGGAGGATCCAATGACACCTTACCACCAGTTTGAGGTAATTGAAACACCACAGGGACTTTACCAAGTGGACATGTAAATAAACAGTTCATTGTAAAATTCTCAAAAGTTTTACCGTCAACCGTTTAGGGGCATTAACTTGAATGCCTGCATGGTCCACATACTAACGTTACTGTGGAAAAATGTTGTAAATAAGTTCATCACAAGTCTTCACGAATCCTTTAATGTCCTTTTGAAGTTACCGAGTCCCAAGTCAAGTCATAAGCAATCACAATGAACTCTGACAATGGCATTCCGTCGTCAATGTTCATCCCCGTTACTTAATTATGACCAGACTGTAGAATTGATTCAGATTTACTTGTGACCGAACTTGTAACGGACTCGACTACAACACACTGCTCTCCAATCAAATTCCTACACTTCATTTCATAACTTTGTTGGAAAAAGTAGACACCACAGTTAATTTGAACTTTTAGCTTTTCTCAAGTAACAATTTTATTTAAACAGAATCTGGACGATGATAGGTTTTGAGCACACACAAATAACATTACCATCTAATTTAGCTTAATGCTATAAATGGTGACTTAAGTCGTACTGGACCATTAAGATATTTCTGTGGTTACTTTTGCACACTGTATCGACAAGCTGTAGCTTTCCGGATTTCCAAAATGTGTTACGGATTTCTGCCTTGCACAGAGAAAACAATATGTACACAAGAGGAGCCTCTTTTAAATGGGCTAGCCTGCTTTGTTATTAACAAGAACTGCATTAAATAGGAGCAATCCGTTCTTTATATCTAGATGTACCGGCATCAAACAGAAAGTTCTCTTGTCAACTGAAGAATTATGAGGGAAAGGTCATTCAAGTGAACTAAAAAAATCATCCTTTCAGCTGAATTGAGAGTAAAAAGACAAGGAAAGAAAACCGATCCACTGTTATGTCAGCCACACTAACTCTAAAAATAATATCAAATAAATAGAGAGAAAAGTGGAACTATACAAGACATCACGAGTCATGTGCGTGATGCAACTTTTTCTGTTTTCACTTTCACCCATTTTAAATTTCAGAACAAAAAAGCAGTGTTAAAGGGCTGATACCGATTTAATATTCACCCACATTAAAATATGTGATGAATTTGTATAAATTTAACGAAATTCTAACTTGCATGGGATTTATAGTTGTTTGAAGTTACGCCGCTACAAAAAAAATTGCGAATGTATTTTTAATATCAGATTAAAAAAAAACACAGCATATCAGTGTTTTTCTCCGAGAATTCGCTGGTCCCCAAAGCATACTACAATTAGGGCGCTGATGACTTCTAATTTCTGTGAGCTTTCATTGGATGTATTTAAAAGCCGATGACCCAAGGTGACGTAAACAGTTAATGAGCCAAATGTAATTGCATTGGCCGGAGCGGTGACCTACCCACAATGTTTTGCGAAGCTTGAGTTTACTTCACGAAATACACTGAAATAGATTAGCGGTTACCAAAACCCTTGGATAGGGCGACGGGGACCAGCGAAAAAAAACGATGGCAACAGAAAATGTGTTATTGTGCTGCAAAGTAGATTGTGATCAAAACTATTTGATTTATTAACATGCAATGGATTTACTAAACTAATTCCTAATAACTTTGATTCGGATGTTCACAAAAGATTGTACATAATTGATGCATGGCTGAGTACTAGTCAAACTTAATGTAGTAGGACTGAATTATCAAATTGGAATTGTGTAAAATTACGAGTTATTATTTTGAACACAGTGCATGCCATTTCTCATGATTGTGTGATTTACCGTCAGCGACACCACGAAGTAACACCCAATTGGACTTGTACGAAACCGAGTGATTTTCGTTTTCACAAAGTAACCCTTGTCTTTATTTCACCAGTTTGAAGGCTTGCTATTAAAATTGTCTGTAATCCTAAAAGAATAAGGATTAACTACATTCATGTAAAACGTTTTAAAACGTTTTTATCCAAATAATATTTCCGTAAAAGTGTTGTAATGTTGTGAAAAAGACAATCGTTTGCGCCAGTGTCGGATGTGCGCACACACTTGATGTGTTACTTCGTGAAACCAACATTTGTCATTAATCGGTTTTCACGAAGTAACACTAAAGTGGACTTGAGTGTTACTTCGTGGTGTCGGTGACGATACATTGTAACTTGTCTTGTAGCTTCATATTAAAGCACTTTCTTTTCAATATAAAATCATGTAGCGGTTTCACGACATATATAACATAGAACAAATTGTTACAACTGAATTTGTGTTTGGTGTTTGTGAACAATAAGAAACGGGCAGCATGTGCGATAAGAAACAAGAGCTTTTGGGAAAGGAAGATGGTGGAAATGCTCTTAGATTACATCAAAGTGGTTAAGCCTATCAGCGTTCACCAAAGTCATACAGGTAAAAGATTGACGTCACGCGAAATGTACGTACATCGACCGAAGCGGTGGGTTACTAACAAAGCTTTGCATACCTGACGATCAGTAAATATGAGGAAGATTTGCAGCCAAACTCCGCCTACTTCCATCACTAGTGACGTAATCCGCAAATGTCAAAACGCGGTGGGGGGGGGGCGGGCATCTTCCTAATGGGGCGCTGTCAAAAGCGGACGATCAAGGGCACTATTGTCTGGACAAAAATTTGCGCTTTTCTGCCATGCACAGAGAAAACAATATGTCTTTTAATTGGGCTAGCCTGCTTTGTTATTAACAAGAACTGCATTAAAAAGAGCATTCCGTTATTTATATCTAGATGTACCTGCATTAAACTGAAAGTTCTCTTGTCAACTGAAGAATTATGAGAGAAATGTCATTCAAGTGAACTGAAAAAGTAATCCTCTGAGCTGAATTGAGAGTAAAAAGACAAGGAAAGAAAACCGATCCACTATTATGTCAGCCACACTAACTCTAAATATAATCAAATCAAATAAATAGAGAGAAAAGTGGAACTGTACAAGACATCACGAGTCATGAGCGTGATGCAACTTCTCCTGTTTTCACTTTCACCCATTTTAAATTTCAGAACAAAAAAACAGTGTTAAAGGGCTGATACCGATTTAACATTCATCCAAATTAAAATATGTGACGAATTTAGTATAAATTAAACGAAATTCTTACTTGCATTGGATTAATAGTTGTTTTGAAGTAACGCTGCTACAAAAAATATTGCGAATGTATTTTGAATATCAGTTTTTTACAAATAGCATATCAGTGTTTTTCTCCGAGAATTCGCTGGTCCCCACAGCATACTACAAGGGCGCTGATGACTTCTAATTTCGGTGAGCTCTCATTGGATACATTTTAAAGCAGAAGACTCAAGGTGACGTAAACAGTTAATGAGCCAAATGTAATTGCATTGGCCGGAGCGGTGACCTACCCACAATGCTTTGCGAAGCTTGAGTTTACTTCACAAAATACATTGAAATAGATTAGCGATTACCAAAACCCTTGGATAGGACTTCGGGGACCAGTGAAAGAAAACAATGGCAACATGAAATGTGTTATTGTATTAATGCGAAGTAGATTTTGTTCAAAACTATGTTATTTATTAGCATGGAAGGGATTTACAGAACTAATTCCTATTAACTTTGATTCGGATGTTCAGGAAAGATTGTACATAATTGATGCATGGCTGAGTACCAGTCAAACTTAATGTAGTAGGACTGAATTATTAAATTGGAATTGTATGAAATTACGAGTTATTATTTTGAACACAGTGCATGCCATTTCTCATGATTGTGTGATTTACCGTCAGCGACACCACGAAGTAACACCCAATTGGACTTGAGTGCGCTACGCGCGCGTATTGTACAGAACCGAGTGATTTTCGTTTTCACGAAGTAACCCTTATCTTTATTTCACCAGTTTGAAGGCTTGCTATTAAAATTGTCTGTAATCCTAAAAAAATACGGATTAACTACATTCATGTAAAACGTTTTAAAACGTTTTTATCCAAATAGTATTTCCGTAAAAGTGTTGTGAAAAAGAAAATCGTTTGCGCCAGTGTCGGATATGCGCGCACACTTGATGTGTTACTTCATGAAACCAACATTTGTCATTAATCGGTTTTCACGAAGTAACACTGAAGTGGACTTGAGTGTTACTTCGTGGTGTCGGTGACGATACATTGTAACTTGTCTTTGTAGCTTTATTTAAAGCAATTTCTTTTCAATATAAAATCATGTAGCGGTTTCACGAGATATATAACATTAAACAAATTGTTACAACTGAATTTGTGTTTGGTGTTTGTGAACAATAAGAAACGGGCAGCATGTGCGATGAGAAACAAGCGCTTTGGGCAATGGAAGATGGCGGAAATGTTGTTCGGTCACATCAAAGCGGTTAGGCCAATCAGCGTTTACCAAAGTCATACAGGTAAAAGATTGGATATTTCATTGGCCATTGGCCCATATATGTCATTAACGCAACGCGGAATAAACGTACATCGACCGAAGCGGTAGATTACTTTACAATGTTTTGCAAACGCAACGTGACGATAACTAAATATGAGGAAAATTTGCAGCCGAACTCCACCTACTGCCATCACTAGTGACGTAATGTGATTGAGAGGAATGTGGATGTGAAAAGGGCAGTCTCCTCATCCTTGCTGAAAGGTACAGTCGGGGGTTGTCACCGTTCAACGGCTTCTGCAAATGTCAAAACACGGGGGGGGGGTCTTCCTACTGGGGCGCTGTCCAAAGCTGACCATCAAAGGCAATACTGGACAATAATTGTTGCTTTTCATGGCGGCACAATTATACTCGTTCCGGCGACGTTCAACTAGGCACTCGTTAACAAAAGGGCAGTCGGCCCATTGAAAAAGACACTCCGGAAAAAATCGCTAGAGATAAAAAGTGCGCTCGTTACAAAATATTGGAGGGGAAAATACCCCCTTAAAAAGAACCCCCCCCCCCCTACTACGCCAGTGTGACACGGATTGTACAACCGAGCTGATCGTGATATCTATCACAACAACGATTAAAATTCCTACAAGGCTTGTCTTTGCTTTTCAATTAAAGAACCTTTACAAGAGTGGGGTGGGTAATATGTTCAGGTTCGGTTAGCGAAATAGATTATAAGTTTGGGTCTAAACTGAAAGAGAAACAGCAAAGCCGCAAATCCATTTTTATATAATAAGTGCATGTGTTTGTATTAATTGCTACACGCACCTTTTGATTTCGCCATTGCAAAAGTGCTGGAGCAGCTTCAAGAGAGCTAGAAATATAAATAAATCGGTTGGCCTGGTAAAGGAAGCAGTTTGAACTTAAATCTTAATCTTATCTATTTGAAAATGGAACTGAAGAACCTGCCTTGGTTTTAATATTGTAATCGTACCTTAATGAAACACTGAATGGTCACCCCCTACAGTGTACTTTGTCGAGAAGTTAAATCGTTAATATACATTTCGTAAAAAGTGTACTTCGCGAAGGCTAGTCAAAATTTGACAAGGGAATGATTTTGTCTGCTTGTTCTCTGTTTATGCCCTAAAGGCCCTGTCACATGTCTGCGATCTTATGCGCTCTCACTGCGTCCTTGAAAAATAGCTGGGGCGCACCAACAACTACTAGATCGCAGCTGATTTGTCAACTACATAGGTCGCCAGATGGGCACCAGAGGGTCTTAATTGTCTCCGATGAGCGCCAAGGTCTTTGAACATGCTCAAAACAATCGCAACACCTCTGCGCTCTGGCCAGGGCGCTGTAATGACGCAAATCGGGCGCTGTGCGAGCGTGAATCGTGCGACATTGAAGTGGCAGTGAGGCAGCCTAGGCGCAAGGCAGTCAATGTAGTATCCATGAGAAAGTAACTTGACTGCGATGAACTTGTAGAATAATTTTTAAACTGAACTGTGTATTGACAGTTTTGTCGTGGTATTTATACAGCGCAAGTGACGTCACATGAGCGTATTTTGGTCGAATAGAGAGCGCGCGCGACGCGAGCTACTGGGACGAATCAACAGCGAGCAGAGCGTAGTGTAGGCGCAGTGACAGCGCAGCGGCAGCACAGCGGCAGCGACTAGATCGAGTAATTGGGCTTGACAGGGGCGCATAGAGAGCGACTTCAGGGCATCGTAGCGCGGGAAGAGCACAGTATGAGCGTAGCTTGAGCTTCTTTGAGACAGAAAATTGTCATTTTCTTGCGTCCTCGCTGCGATGTTAAATTTATGAAATATGTTTGGTCGCCGTAAGGTCTCCTATGAGAGCGCATAAAATGTGACAGGCCCTTTAGGCTCCCTAGTTGTTAAAGGGACTGTCTTCAAATGGTCAAGGAGGATCAAATGACACCTTACCACCAGTATGAGGTAATCCAAACAATACAAGGACTTTACCAAGTGGACATGTAAATAATGAGTTTCTTGTCAAGTTGTTAAAGAGAAATTTGGGAAAGCCAAAATAACGTATAGAATCTGCTGTTAATGTACGCATAAAAACGGTAGAATGTGCTGTGCAAAAACAGTAACTCTGTAATGCCAATGGACTGTAGACTCTAATGTACTCTAAATTGGACAATGTACTCTAAATTAACAAAAATGTTTACAATGTTGTTAGGAGACATTAACTTAAATGCCTGGGTCCACATACTTGGGTTACTATGGAAAAATGTTGTAATTGAGTTCATCACAATTCTTCACAAAACTTCACATGTCGATCACAAGTGATCAAGTCCCAAGTCAAGTCATAAGCAATCAAATGAACTCAGGCAAGGGCATTCCGTTGTCAATGTTCATGCCCCGTTACTTATAACCGGGCTTGAGAATGGATTTTAAATGTACTGGTGACCGAACTTGTAACGGGCTGGTGATGGACTCGACTACACCAATGCTAACGAATCAATTCCTGTACTTCATTTTATAGCTTTGTAGGCAAAGCATACACCAATTCAAGTTTTTAACTTTTCTCGAATCACAATTTTGTTCAAACAGAATGAGGATGATTCTAGATCTGGAGCACCATTAAATGAATAACAATCCAAATTAGCTAACTAGCTTTAGTGCTAAAGTAACTTCAATTCTTACTCGACCATTAAGAGTTTCACTAAAACATTCCATCCTTTTGGCAGGAAGATATCCTGTGGTTAATGGCATTGCACACTTTTTGTAAAAACTGTGGAATTCAGGACTTTCAAAAACGTTACAAAGAAAAAAATTATAAATTTAGGCAAGCTTTTGTTTTATTATTAACAAAACGACATTAAACAAAATGAGCATTTCCTTTATATTCAAGATGAACCTTCATCAAACTTGAAAGTTTTCTTGTCAACTGAAGAATTTATCAAAAAAGCTCATTCACTTGCGTGACTCGTGCTGAAGCCAGAAGTGAACAGATAAAAATGAGACGGTAAAGCAACAAGGAAAGAAAACCGAGCCATTGTTATGTCAACCATACTAACTCTAAAAAATAATCAGATTAAATAAATAGAGAGAAAAGTGGAACTATACAAGTCATCATTGTTCCCGTTTTCACTTTTACCTATTTTAAAGTTCAGATTAGGAAAGTGTAATGGCCTTTATTCCACTGTCTTAAGTTGTATATTAATTGCATGATAGTCGCACCACTAATGTAATGTAATACTTTTTAATACATTTATATAACATTGGATGACTTTAAGGCAGAAACAAGAATATATTTCATGAGCTATAGCTCGTGCAATATATTCTTGTTTCCCTGAAATAAAGCGCATAACCTAGAAGCGTCCGTGTACGGGCTCGACGGTACTGCACGCAACACTCTGCTGACTGGTTGACAACTGTGAGTTTTTACGTTCTAGGTTGTGTGGAAACCAGCGTAAATGCCCAGGTTAGGACATCGACAATACTACTGAACAATGATATTGCAGTCATCCGGGTACTTCATTGACATAATATTGCAGTCGTCAGGGTACTTTTTCCCAAAAGTGTAAAAAATGCAGATTTATTTTTACCACTGGAAGCCTGATATAAATAATAATTTAAAATATGGGCGTGTTTATTTCACAATGTCGGCAAATAATTCGCGGGTTGGCGCTAATGGGCTTTGATATATTTGAACTCTCATTGAAAACATTTTAAAGCTGAAGACCTTGGTAGGCCATCAATACTTCCGCTTGCGCTTGAGCGGTGCTCACGAAATGTACATGCGTCGGTCATAGCCGTGGCCTACCCACAATGCATTGCATAGCCTGTCTTTCCTTCACAGAACATTCTGGTAATAGATTAGCGGTCACCAGCACCCCCTTGCGGGTGGGGACCAGTGAAAGCAAACAATTGCAATTAATGGTGTGATGGTCATCCGAACTATATGTTGTTCAAAACTGTTTGTAATGAAAAGATGTACATATTTAACTCAAATTTAAGTTTCCTTTTTTTGGTCCAGAAAAGACTTTATATTATAAAGGCATGGCTGGACACTCAAACGTGATGTACTATTGCTGAATTATCCAAAGTTGAGTTGTATGTAGTTGTACGATTTTTTGTGTGTTTTATTATGGGGTATGTGGATTTCTATTGTAACCAATCCGTGGGCCTATACCTTGTCATTGTACCAAACCGTAATCGTGTTTTTTGTATTTTCAAAATAACATCATATAACCTGCTGAAGATATACGGAGAAAAAAACCGTTGCGACTTACATTTGTGTTTTGCTCCGGTAAGCTTTTCCAAAGAGTCTATAGAAAGGCGCATAACGGGTTTTGTGATCAATAATTCCACTAAATTTCCGTAGGGAAGTAAAACGATGAAAAAGTGTTGTTGTTTTTTGTTTGTTTGGGGGGTTTTTTTTGGTGGCTGCGTCAAAGCCATCAATCAAATCATCGCCAGTCCAGTGAGTTTAAATGCTAAAATTTCGAGATTTCCTTTGCCATTTTGCGGATTTAGTTTATCAGTTTTCTTGGACCTGCACTATTAAGTATGTGCACGTTGAATACACGTGCATCAATCGAAGCGGTAAGCTACTTACAATGCTTTGCAAACTCTGAGTGACGAATGATGAAGGTAATATGGTTAGTTTTGTTAAGCGAAACAGATCACCATTTCAGGTCTTAATTAAAAGAGAAACCAAAAAGTTCCAGAACCTATTTAATAAAGAAATATATAAGTTTGACTCAATTCCTGCACGTACCTTTTGAGTTTGCTATTGTAAATGTGCTGGACCAGCTGCAACAGAGCTAGAAACATCAACCCTGAGTTTTTAGCAATGGTGACATTCTTGCTCCGGGAACAGTTACTTTAGGAATGTTGACGAAATAAGACCTACTTAGTCCAACAAACCTGATAAAGTAAAAACCACGCAAATTAAGAAATATTGTATTTTCTATAATTCTAAATCAGAAATAACCAATCTAAGAATTATTTAATACTGCATGACTCAAGTACGCTACATGGAACATTACATTGTTCATAAACCGCAAGACTACTTAATGTTGCAAGTTTTGAAAACTTTGGGCATGTACCAGTCTTGTCCAAAGCTTTAGATTCGAATCCTGTTTCTTCAATTAGTATCGGTTTAAAGAAAAAATGCCTGTAAGAAACAATATACAGACGCCAAACTTGGTAGGGTGCATACTGAAGTCTTCTGTAACTTTGGACAGTACAGTTTCCATATTAAGACGTTTCGCACAATTCAATAATTCAATTCAATAACACAAATGTACTGAGGTTCACTACCCTTTCCTGACGGATGTGAACAGTTAATGCGGCATTGAATTGGCATTTTTGGCGTTAAACGTGGCTCGGGAATATATAAGTACGTATACTTATTTCAACCGAATCGCTAAAGAGTCAGATCATGTACATTTTCCCCATCGCCCCCCCCCCCCCTCCGCCTCCGCCATTGAAAAAATAACTTCACTTACTTTTACTTTTACTTCTATTTTTTCCAACAAAAACTGCCGGTACTGACACCGTGCAATAAATACTGCAACAAGCAAAACAAGTTAAATAATCATAGCGTAAAAGTCAGTGACCTGGATACGCATCCTACTCTGCCTAACCACAAAGACACCCTTAATGATTGTCCGGAACTGAAAATGAAACTACGGGTCGGGATTCTGCGACAGCTTTTTCCTTTTCCTTTTCTTTTAAGCAAGTAGGGATCTTTTTCGAGTTTCTCGGTAAGAACTGTATACATTCCCAGGCTTGCCTATCCTTACAATGATCTTAGCGCCTATGAAGTTAGTGTAATTGACACAAGACAATATCAAAAGTAAATCTTTTGGTTTCAAAACCCAACTTGAAGAAATTCAACACGAAGAAAAGTCACACTCACACACATCCTATTAGCCAATGTTCATGTTGCATATAAGCAGAATGAATCTCAGATTAACTTCACAAACCTGTCGACTGGATACAGAGCAAACAAGAGTCGAACGAAACAAATCCATAGAGTAAAACTCATGGCAGGACATTTCCACATTTCAGTGGAAGAGGACGATTGGTCAGAGGCAGTGCGAGCTAGGGAGTCAGCAAATCTTGCCACTCAAATCATTCCACCGATTGGTCTCATCTTGAACTTCGTCTTCCTCTTTGTCGTCGTTCGAGTGAAGTCTATGCGTACAATCATCAATGTCTACTTGTCCAATCTGGCAGTTGCTGACTTCATTTTCCTTCTTAATGAATTGATTTACTCAACAACGATAGGCCTGTGTAATATAAAAACTCAAAAGCTATTTCAAACTATTTCTTCGTCAGTTTCTGGAATAACGACTATAGCTTCTTACTGTTTTGTGACCGCCATAGCCAAGGAAAAATTTTCAGGCGTGCATCACCCTATAACTTTCAGGATCTCGGCCACTAAAACGCAAGCTGCTAAAGTATCTACAGGACTCTGGATTTTGTCCGTGGTTTTTGGAGGTTTTTCAGTATTTGGTTTTAACCACATTCAGTCAGAAACTCAACTGCTTGTCTTCAAATTATGGCTCATTTTGAGAGTAACATTTTATGTATCAACTGCCACTGTCACTGTGTCTATGTACATTTACATTGTGATCAAGCTATGCCGTCAAACTCCTGCTTCACAGCAACATTCACGGCCAGTTTGCAAAGTTGCTCGTATGCTGGTTATTAACACTGCTGTGTTTCTTATTTTGAATGTATTACGTATTGTCTGGACAATCATTATTATGGTATACGTGTACACTCGCGACCACAAATTGGGACTACATTTGGTTAGATTAACTGCAAGTGCCTTCATCTTGGAGCTAATCAACAGTTCTATCAATTCCCTGGTCTACAGCGCCACAAACTCCGACTATCGAAATGCTGTAGTTGAAGCGTTCTCCTTTTCATGCATTACTCGCCGTTGTAGGTGCAAAACACACGATGTGTCAAAAGCAGCGAAAGAGCAGAAAGAGCTTATTGCTATCGAACCAAACGAAGCGCCTGCAAACCCAGTACAGGAAGAGATAGAACTATATGTAATTGGGCCAAAGGAGGAAGCGCACGAACATGCCCTGCATCAGATAGAGCTGTATGCAATTGGGCAAAAGGATGCGAGTCAACGGCTTGTACATGTGCAGATGGAAGTGCCTCCAACTGAGAGGAAGGATGCACCTCAAGATGTAGTGCAGGACCAAACTGAGTTCGAGGATGCAGCTCAAGAACTTGTACAGGACCAAACAGATATGTCTGCGATTGCGCCAAGTGGTTCAATCCAAGAACTTGAATATGGACAGGAAGATCTGTCTTTAACTGGGAAGAAGGATGGAACTAAGGAAACAGAACAAGAAACAACAGAACTGTCTTCAATTGGGTTAAAGGATGCAAGTCAAGAACTTGTTCATGTCCAGATAGAACTATCTGCAATCGAACCTAAAGATGCAGCTCAAGAACTTGTGCGGGACCAGATAGAACTGTCTGTAATTGAGCAGAAGGGTGCAGCTCAGGAACTTGGAGAAGAGGAGATAGAACTGTCTTCAGATGGTCACGGAGGATCACAAAACACCTTACCACCAGTATGAGGTAATGCACACAAACAGGGACTTGACAAAGTGGACATGTAAATAATGCGTTTGTTGTCAAGTTGTCAAAGAGATATTTGGGAAGCAAAGGTTTTACCAACTTCACTGTTAAAAATTTACTTAGCGTTACTCAACGGTTTTTTTTCTGTTGAAAGGTTTGTGAAATTATAGTAGATATTACCGTTTTGGAAATGTTCGTAACTCTTAATCATCTGTTGCAAAACAGTGGGATGCCCTGCAAATGAACAATACCAAATAAAGTTGAATCTGCTGTTAATGCACAGAGAAAAGACAACGGTAGAATGTACTGCGCAAAGCAGTAACTCTGTAATACCAATTGACAATAGAATTTGTAAGTTAACATTGATTTTTTTAACAGTGTTGTTAGGGGCATTAACTTAAATGTCCGGGTCCACGTTCTTGAGTTACTATGGAAAAAAAATGTTGTAATCGAGTCCATCACAAGTCTTTACGAGTCCTCACATGTCCATCACAAGTCATCAAGTCCCAAGTCAGGTCATAAGCAATCCAAATCAACTCAGGCAAGGGCATTCCGTTGTCAATGTTCATCCCCCGTTACTTATGACCGGACTTGAGAATGAACTCAGATTGACTGATGGCCGAACTTGTAATGGACTCGACTACAACACCGCTATCGAATCAAATTCCTACACTTCATTTTACAGCTTTGTAGAAAAGATTAGACACAAACGTAACCTTGAACTCTCTGCCTTTTTTTAATCATAATTGTGTTCAAACAGAATCAGATTTTGAGCACCAACAAATAAAATCACCATTGGAAAGATGTACATAACTAACTCTAATTTAATTTTGCTTTACAATCTACAGAAAATATTGTTTATAGCAGGGGCATAGCTGGATAATCAAATTTGATTTCACAGGACTGAATTATCAATCTGAATTCTATAAAAAAAAAAATACCAGTTATTATCGTAATTACTGTGGCTATCGATTTTCTATTGTATCCTATTGAAATGACTTGTCTTTGAAACACGAATGGAAGAGCCTTCTTTGTATTAACCAGAATTTCACTAAATAGGAGCGTGTCTTTCTTTATAGCTAGATGTACCTGTTTCAAACTGAACGTTATCCTGTCCACTGGAGAATTAGGAGGGAAAGGTCATTCACGTGATCAGATAAAAGATCCTCTGAAATTGAGAGTTAAAAGATAACGAAAGAAATCCAAGCCATTGATACGTCAGCCACAAGTTACGCTAGCTAAAAAAATAACAAGATTAAATAAAAAGAGAGAAAAGTGGAACTATACAAGACATCACGAGTCGTGCGCGTGATGCAACTTTTTTTCCGTTTTCACTTTCACAAGTTTTAAATGTCAGAACAGAAAAGTGTAATTAGTTTTATTCCATTATTTCTATTTAGCTATAATAATGTACATGTCAAATTCTTTATGAATTACACTACGTTCTACGTTGCATGACTTTAATAGCTGTTTTTGACGTTCAAAGCAAAACCTCCCTGGTCCCCACCGCTTTTCACTGGTGAACTCTAAGTTCTGTAAGCCCTCATTGGAAATATTGTACAGGTGGTGGCTTAAATATAAATGTCAACAATTCCAGCTGCGCATGAGCACTGCGCACAAACTGTACTTTCATTGGCAAGAGCAATTACCTACCCACAATGCTTTGCGAAGTTTGAGTTTACTTCATGCCATACAGTGAATACATAAGCGGATACCAGGACCAATAGATAGGCCGGTGGAGACCAGTGAGAAAATAAATGGAGTCAGAAAATGTGTAATTGTAATCCAAACTGCATTTATTAAAACTATTTCACTGTCATTGAAAGATGTGAAAAACTTACCTGAATTTCCTTTTGCTTGTTCGTATGCACATAATACATGTAGAGCCATGGCTGGATATTCAAACTTCACGTACTATGAATGAAGCATGTATTACAGTAAATGGATTGTCTCTTTCTATCTAAAATATTAATATACCTTGTCTTTGTAACATTAATTTAATATTACTTTTACAGTTCAAAACAACATATTAGCCTATGAGGATAGATAGAACAAAAGATTGTTACAACTCGCATTTGTTTCTTGTTTTTGCGAATGATTTTAAAGAGTCTAAAAAAATTCTGGAGAACTTGAAGTGGACATGTAAATAATCAGTTTGTTATCAAATTTTTAAAGAGGTATTTGGAAAGCAACGGTTTTAAGACCAACAATTTTAGGGGGAGTTCACTTACATGTATGGGTTCACACACATGAACTTGAGTTATTATGAAAACAAACGTAATTAAGTCCATCACAACTCTTCACGAATCGTCAAGTCCCAAGTCAAGTCATAAGCAATCCAAATGAACTCAGACAAGAGTATTCCGTTGTCAATGTTCATCCCCCGTTACTTATGACCAGGCTTGAGATTACACTTCAGATTTACTTGTGACTGAACTTGTATTGGACTTGTGATGGACTCGACTACAACATTGTTATCATATCAAATTTCTACACTTCATTTCATAGCTTTGTAGAATAAGGTCGACACAAACGTCAATTCGAACTCTCTCCTTTTTTGAAATCATAAAATGTGTTCAAACAGAAACATATTTTAAGCACCAACAAATAAAATCACCATTGGAAAGGTGTACATAACTAACTCCAATTTAATTTTGCTTTCCCATCTGCAAAAAAAAAACATTGTTTATAATAGAGGCATGGCTGAATAATCAAACCTGATGTCATTATCAATGAATTATCAAATCTGAATTGTATTAAATTACGAGTTATTATCGTACATGTGGCTATCGATTTATATTGCATCATATTGATATACCTTGACTTTGTAACGTAAATGCTAGAGCCTCCTTTGTTAATAATAATAATTTCATTAAACTGAAAGTGTTCTTGTCAACTAAAGAATTATGAAGGAAAGGAAATTCAAGTAAACAGATAAAATAATCCTATAAAAATGAAAGTAAAAAGACAAGGGAAGAAAACCGATCCGTCGTTACGTCAGCCACTAGTTATTGTAGCTAAAAATAACCAGATGAAATAAATAGAGAGAAAGTCGAACTTTACAAGACATCACGAGTCATGCGCGTGATGCAACTTCCCCTGTTTTTACTTTCACACATTTTAAATTTCAGAACAGAAAAAGTGTAATGGGCTTTATTCCTTTTTTTCCAGGTCGACTAAAGTACATGACAAATTCTTTATGAATAACACTAAGTTCATAGTTGCGTGGCATCAACAGTTGTTTGGAAGTTACACCACTTCAATAACATACTTATTTTGAATACACTTTTAAATATCAGTGTTTTTCACATTCAAAGCAAAGAACTCACTGGTCTCCACCGCTTTTCACTGGTGACCTCTAATTTTTAATTTCTGTGAGCTCTCACAGGATACATTTTACAGGTGAGGAAATACACTTGCGCATGAGCACTGCGCGCAAAATCTACTTGCATTGGCCAGAGCAATTACCTACCCACAATACTTTGCGAAATTTGAGTTTACCCCATGACATTCAGTGAAATACATAAGTGAATAACGATACCAAAAGATAGGGCGGCGGGGACTGGTCTGTAAAAAATGGAGTCAGAAATTGTGTAATTGCAATCCTAATTAGATTTTGCTCAAAACTATTTTATTGAAGGATTTACAGAACTAACTCCAGTTTAATTTTGCTTTCTCATATGCAGAGAAGATTGTATATAGTACAGGAATAGCTGGATATTCAAAATTGATGTACTATGACTGAATTATCAAATAGAATTGTATTAAATTACAACTCATTTTCTTTATAACAGTGACTGTCGATTTTTATTTAATATAGGTTTTCCCGGCTATTTTAACACTTGTATCACACGAATTCCCTATATCGATACTTTAATTTCGTCCTCGAACATCGCCAAGCTCAATTCTCAATTTGAATTTCAAAAAGCCACCACTAAATTTCATTTAATGTTCAGTATAATTCAAATTGTTAGCATTCCGATTCGTCCAAAATCTTTGAAATTCGTCTCGTGAAGCAATCGGCGTTGAATTGACAAAGCAAATTCGTTTTTTGTCATTCGTTTTCATGTTGTTGTCATTACATTTCGTCCCGGTGACTTAAATCGTATACGATTAGAAAATGCGCCCAGTCTTTAGACTTATTTGAAGAATTATGCGTATTAAAACAATGATAACTCAACATATATTTCCTTATATGTATAAATAAAAGTAGTTAGCTGTAAGGTATGAATATTTATTTCTGTGTTTCACAATTAACATTAGAATCAGGAATTGACATTTCACAATATACACTTATGACATGGACACTAAGCATTAAGTTCAAAGACCTTCTTAATGTTGTTCTTTGATAGACATACCTTATTTCTGTTGTTTTATTCATATACATATATCAAAGAGCAACATAACGAAGGTGTTTGATCTTAATGCTTAATCTCCATATGCTAAGCAAAGAGCATATTGTGAAAGTTCAATTTCTGATTTTTATATTAATTGTCAAAGAAAACTCAAAACTTAAAGCTATACTTTTATTTATAAGGAAATATTTGTTAAAAAATAAAATTTAATTAATGCGCAAACAAGTCCAAAGATTGGGCAAATTTTTAATCGTAACGTTTTAAGTCGCCAGAGACGAAATGTAACGACAAGAACATTAAAACGAATAACAAAAAACGAATTTGCTTTTTCAATTCAACGCCGATTGCTTCACGAGACGAATTTCAAAGATTTCGGACGAATCGGAATGCTAACAATTTGAATTATACTGAACATCAAATGAAATCTAGTGGTGGCTTTTTGAAATTCAATTTGAGAATTGAGCTTGGCGATGTTCGGGGACGAAATTTAAGTATCGATATAGGGAATTCGTGTGATACAAGTGTTAAAATAGCCGGGAAAACCTATATATTGATATACCTTGTCTTTGTAACATAGATTTTGAATGACTTTACTTTTCAAAACAACATGAGGTAGCCTTTTGAAAATACGTATAGACAAACGTTATTGTTAAAACTTGCATTTTTGTTTCTTGTTATTGTGAACTTTATTAACGAGTCTAAAGAAATGGGAAAATGAGCCCGTGATGAGAAACGATTTAACTGGGGAAGGAAGTTGGCGGAAATGCTGTTTAGCTCACGTCAAAGCGATTAGGCCAATCAGCGTTTAGCAGCCAGTCATTTAGCATACAGGCAAAAACCTGGACATTTCATTGGCCATTGGCCCACGTGTCATTGATGCCAAGCGATGGTTTCAGCCCCTCCTTTCGCGTTGTTTTTCCCGATGACTGACTAGCACTTTCGGTGCATATGTGCGCGCAGAATGCACGTTAATCGAAGGAAGCGGTAAGCTAGCTGCAATGCTTGGCGTGTCGGCATGATGAGGCCGAGAAACTCACTCAAATGTCATGGAGACGATCTGATAATGATATCTATCTCAAAATCGATTCAAATTCCTATATGGCTTGTCTTTGTCTTTGGATTTGGATTTCAATTAACCCTAAAGGGGCCGGCGGGGCGGAGTCCGCCCCCCCCCCCTCAACATTTTCCGTGATAGCCTCTAAAAAAAAATTTTTCGCGACCCGAGCTGTTATGACTTTTTAGCCTCGAGCTTTACGCATCTTTTGATACCAAAAACATAAAAATCGGACCCCGGGTTGCCGCGTAGCAAAAAATTTTCCGGCGCTACGCGCCGTGAAAACTGAATTTTCGCATATACGTCGTGTACACAGAGCAGAATTGCCATTCGTACATATGAATAATTAATTAGCCATAATTCCAAAACCCTTTGACCTATAGTCATGACATTTCTTGGGTATGTTTAGGAAGAGTTGCTCTATGCATGTACCGAGTTTCAAAATTTTTCGTCACTCGATGGCCGAGATCTTAGGGGGGGCGGAATCCGCCCCCCCGCCCCCGGCTGAGAGATGGTCAAAATAACCCGGCCCCTTTAGGGTTAAAGCACCTTTAAAAAAAAGCCGGGAAGGGTAATTGTTAAGGTTTGGTTAGCAAAACATATTATAAGTTGAGTCTTGCATAAGAGATATTCAGGAAAGTTACTGAACGCATTTTTGTATCAAATGCTTCACTTATCTTTTGAGTTCGCCATTGTAAAAATGCTGGAGCAGCCGCGGCAAGAGAGCTAGAAACATCAAGCCCAGGTTCTTAACAATGGTGGCGTTCTTGCTTTGGGAACTGTCCGTTTCCTTAAACGCCCCCCACCCCCCCCCCCCTATCTCCCGGGCCACCTCACCCCACTCTACCAACACCATGAATTTGATTTCATTCAAGTTTACTTTATGTCCTACACAAAGACAAACTAACAGCATGCAATAAATTGCCCACCAAGCAGACGAAGTTAAGTATTCATCACGTACAGGTCAGGGAACCTGGATAGGTAACTTTACATTGCTTTCACATAAGCAAAGACATCCTTAATGATTACACCAAACTTAGACAATTCAACCCAAGGACTCTCTAGTCAAATAAAATTACTCTTTCGATCAAGTGGGGTTTTTTGGGAAGTCCTCCGAAAAAAATGTTATACTTTCTTAGACTTCTCATCATAACATACAATCTTAGCTCTTACAATCAAAAAATATAAAAAGTGAAACTCTTTGGTTTATGAAAACTCCAAGTGCAGACAACCAAATATGAAACAAGATCACAAATAAACATCCTGTTGGCCAATGTTTCCATTCAAAATGTTTTCATTTTCATTACGTGATATGATGGAGAAAAGTGTATTTAAACGACTGAATTCGAGATTATATCAGAAACCTTGAGGATATGATAGAGAGTATACATGATCAAATAGAATCAAACTCATGGAGGAAAACAGCCAATTTACAATTAGATTGGATGAAACCGATCTGTTAGATGCAAAGCAAGCTTATGATTCAGCATTTTTATCGGATAAAATCATTCCACCAATTGGTCTCATCGTGAACTTCGTCTTCCTCTTTGTCGTCGTTCGAGTGAAGTCTATGCGTACAATCATCAATGTCTACTTGTCCAATCTGGCAGTGGCTGACACCATTTACCTTCTTACTTCATCCATTAGATCAATAATTATTGACATAGAACTCCCGAACTTATTGACAACTATTTTCGTGTCAATGCAAAAAGCAGCCATAACAGCATCTTACTGTTTTGTAACGGCCATAGCGGCGGAAAGATTTTCAGCTGTGCATCACCCTCTAACTTTCAGGGTCTCGGCCAGTAAAACTCGAGCTGCTAAAATATCTACGGGACTCTGGGTTCTTTCAGTGGTTTTCGGAGGTTTTCCAGTAGTTGGTCTTCACCACTTTCGTTCTGAAACTCAACTTCTTTTCATCAAGATATACGTTGTTCTGGTACTAATATTTTATGTATCAACTGCCACAGTAACCGTATCTCTGTACATTTACATTGTGATCAAGCTATGCCGTCAAACTCCTGCTTCACAGCAACATTCACAGCCAGGTGGCAAGGTTGCCCGCATGCTGGTTATTAACACTGCCGTGTTTCTTATTTTAAATTTATTAAATATTGCCTGGACAATCATTTTGATTGTTTACTAATGTACGGGCGACAGCAAATTGGGACTATATTATTCTCAATTAACTTCAAGTGCAGGCATCTTGGAGCTGATTAACAGTTCTATCAATTCCCTGCTCTACAGCACCACAAACTCCGCCTACCGAAGTGCCGTAGTTGAAGCTTTCTCCTTTTCATGCTTTGCACACTGTTGCAAAGGCAAAACACAGGATGTAGCAAAAACAGTGAAAGAGCAGACAGAACTCATTGCTATCGGACCAAACGAAGCGACCGCAAACCCAGTACAGGAGCAGATAGAACTATCTGTAATTGGGCCAAAGGGGGAAACGCACGAAAACGTCCTGCATCAGATAGAGCTGTCTGCGATTGGGCCAAAGGATGCGAGTCAACGACTCGTACATGTGCAGATAGAAGTGTATCCAACTGAGCCGAAGGATGCACCTCAAGATGTAGTGCAGGACCAAACTGAGTCACAGGATGCAGCTCAAGAACTTGCACAAGACCAAACCAATGTGTCTACGA
Organism: Patiria pectinifera; assembly: GCA_029964075.1. Lineage (NCBI taxonomy): Eukaryota > Metazoa > Echinodermata > Asteroidea > Valvatida > Asterinidae > Patiria > Patiria pectinifera. The sequence goes on from CM057150.1 coordinate 29,027,476, forward strand.
TTGCGCCATGTGGTTCAACCCAAGAACTTGAATATGGACAGAAAGATCTGTCTGTAATTGGGAAGAAGGGTGGAACTAAGGAACCAGAACAAGAAACAACAGAACTGTCATCAATGGGGCCAAAGGATGCTAGTCAAGAACTTGTTCATGTCCAGATAGAACTGTCTTCGATCGGGCCTCAAGATGCAGCTCAAGAACATGCACAGGACCAGATAGAACTCCTTTTAATCGAGCAGAAGGATGCAGACCAGGAACTAGGAGAAGAGAAGATAGAACTGTCTTCAGATGGTAACGGAGGATCGAATGACACTTTACCACCAGTATGAGGTAATCCAAACACCACAGGGACTTTACCAAGTGAACAGGTGAATAATAAGTTTGTTGTCAAGTTTTCAAAGAGATATTTGAAAAGCAAGGTTTTACCGCCAACTTCACTGTGAATAATTGCGTTACTCAACGGTTGGGTTTTTTGTTGAAACTTTTTTGAAATAGTAGTAGATATTACTGGTTTTTTTTGGAATTTTTGTAACGCTTAATCATCAGTTGCAAAACAGTGGGATGCCAGGCCTGTAACTGAACAATACAAAATAAAGTAAAATCTGCTGTAAATGTACAAAAAACAACAACGGTGCAAAAACAGTAAATCTGTAATGCCAATTGACAATACAATCTACTGTAAATTAACATAGATTTTTTAACAGTGTTGTCAGCGGCATTAACTTAAATGCCTGGGTCCACATACTTGAGTTGCTATGGAAAAAATGTTGTAATTGACTCCATCACAAGTCTTCACGAATCTTTACATGTCCATCACAAGTGATCAAGTCCCAAGTCAAGTCATAAGCAATCCAAATGAACTCAGACAAGAGCATTCCGTTGTCAATGTTCATCTTCCGTTACTTGTGACCGGACTTGAGAATGGACTTCAGATTAACTCGTGACCAAACTTGTAACGGACTTGTGATGGACTCGACTACAACAGTGCTATGGAATCAACTTCCTATTCTTAATTGTATAGCTTTGCTAGCAAAAGTAGACACAAATTTGCATAGTGATTAAGACAACAACAAAAGTCACCACCCAAATTTGCTACTTAGCTTGAATGCTACTTTGATTTGATACTTAATGAATCAAATTCCCATACTTAATGTTAAAACCTTGTGGTCAAAAGACAACAAAGTTTTAATCATAATTTTGTTTAAACAGAGTCATTATAATTTTAGATTTGAACACCAACAAATAAAACTACATCAAAATTTCCTTATCAGCTTATATGCTAACCTCAATGGACCATGACATGAATCTAACTTGGGGACATATTTTGTGCAACTTTCTGCTCCTCTTAAATGTATAAAAACTATTTGACATATTTTTTTAATTGAAAAGTGTACTTCTTGAACCATTTAAAATGTACCATTTTTTTCCTGACAAATGAGGGCGCTCTTGCCGTGATGTCTATTATATAGGAGCACACTGTTTTGTGTATGGGTTTTACTGCTCAAATTGTGAACCCAAAGATTTGCTCATTCAAAACATTTGTGAAAAAAAAGTTTGCTCAGTGTCTTACTAGAACTTTCTGCAATCGGGCCTATAAACAACGGCCGATTAACGCAGATCGGGAACATGGAAAAGAGGAGATAGAATGTCTTCAGATGATGGGAGGATCAAATAAAACCTTACCACCAGTATGAGGTAATCCAAACAACACAGGGACTTTATCTAAATGTCAAAGACACTTCACCAAGTGGACATGTAAATAATCAGTTTCTTGTAAAAAAAGATATTTGGAAAGCAAAGGTATTACCGCCATTTTGTGGGAGGCGAGGGGATAACTGATATGACTGGGTCCACATACTTGAATTACTATGGAAAATGCTGTAGTCGAGTCCATTACAAGTCCTAACGAGCCCATTACACATGGGTCAATGTGCAGGCGATTGCAATTAATTCTGACGTAGACAATCCGCTTTGTTGTTCATCTCCTGTTACTTATGACCGGACTTTAGAATCGATTCAGATTTGCTTGTGACTGAACTTGTAATTGACTTAATATAATGGACTCCACTGTAGCACTGCTATCGAGTCAAATTTCTATACTTAATGTCATAACTTTGTTGGCAAAATTAGAAACCAGAGTAAATTCGAATTTCCAGTTTTCTTCGATCGCTACTTGTTTAAACAGAATCAGGATGATTCTAGGTTTTGAGCAATGAGCACCATCAAATAACATTATCATCCAGATTAGCTTATAAAGGGTGTCTTATGATCTTTAGTTGTTAACATTGCACACTGTATCGACAAGCTATAGATTTTATGATTTCAATATTGTGTTATGCATTTCTGAGTTGCACAAAGAAAAATACATGTACAAAAAAAATATAGTCTCTTTTGATTAGGATAGGCTGCTTTGTTATTAAAATAAATTGCATTAAAATTGCATTATCTAGATGTATCAACATCAAACTGAAAGTATTCTTGTCAACTGAAGAATTATAAGGGAAAGGTCACTCAAGTGAACAGATAAAATAATCCTCTAGAGATGAAAGTAAAAAGACAAGGAAAGAAAACCGATCCGTCGTTATGTCAGCCACTAGTTACTCTAGCTAAAAATAACCAGATTAAATAAATAGAGAAAAATGTGGAACTATACAAGCCATCACGAGTCATGCGCGTGATGCAACTTTTTCCGAGTTCACTTTCACCCATTTTAAAATTTAGAACAGAAAAAGGTGTGATGGGCTTCATTCCAATATTTTATTCAGCTCAATTAAAGTAGATGACATATTCTTTATAAATTACACCAAGTTCTAGTTTGCGTGGCATTAACAGTTGTTTGAAAGTTACACTACTTCAATAACATACTTTAATGTTTAGAATACACTTTTAAATATCAGTGCTTTTCACATTCAAAGCAAAGAACTCCCTGGTCCTCACCGCTTTTCACCGGTGACCTCTAATTTCTAATTTCTGTGAGTTCTCATTGGATACATTTTACAGGTGACGACCTACAGTTCCACTTGCGCATGAGCGCTGCGTGCAAAATCTACTTGCATTGGCCAGAGCAATTACCTACCCACAATGCTTTGCGATATCTGAGTTTACCCCACGACATACAGTGAAATAAACAAGTGAACACCAATCCCAAAAGATAGGGCGGCGGGGACCAGTAAACAAAAATGGAGTCAGAAATTGGGTAATTGTAATCCGAACTTGATTTTGTTCGAAACTATTTTATTGTCATTGAAGGATGTACAGAACTAACTCGAACTTAATGTTTCTTTATTATATGCAGGGAAGATTGTATAAAGTACATGCATGGCTGGATATTCAAACTTGATGTACTAGGACTGAATTATCAAATAGAATTGTATTAAATTACAACTCATTTTCTTTATACAGTGAATATCGATTTCTATTTAACATATGGATATACCTTGTCTTTGTTACATACATTTTGAATTGCTTTTACTTTTTTTAAACAACATGATGTAGCCTTTTGAGGGGATACGTAGAACAAAACGATTTGTACAACTTGCATTTGTTTCCTGTTTTTATGAAAGCTATTACAGAGTCTAAAGAAACCTGGAGAATGTGCCGATGATAAGAAACGAAAGCTAAGGGGGAGGACGATGGCGGAAATGCTGTTCCGCTTACGTCAAAGCGATTAGACCAATCAGCATTTAGCAGCCATTCATTTAGTATACAGGCAAAAACCTGGATAGTTCATTGGCCATTGGCCCACGTCAATGACGCCACGTGGTGGTTTCCACCCCTTCCTTCGAGTTTTGTTTTTCCGATGATATGGACTAGCACTTTCGAGGCACGAGTGCACGCAGAATGCACGGATACGTAAATCGAGCGAAGCGGCTAGCTACCCGCAATGCTTGTAAACTCTGCGTGACAACATCGGGTAGATTATCAGCCAAACACATGGCTTGTCTTTGTCGGTATCATTCAATTAAAGTACCTTAGTAACAGGCGGGGTGTGTAAAATGTTATGGTTTGGTTTGCGGCACATATAAGTTGGGGTCTTAAATGGAGAATATTCATAAAGTTACAGAATAAATGGGTTTGTATTGAAAGCTTCACTTACCTTTGAGGTCGCCATTGTAAAAGTGCTGGAGCAGCGGCAAGAGAGCTAGAAACATCAACCCCAGGTTCTTAACAATGGTGACGTTCACTCAATGGTGACGGTTCACTCAATCCCAAAATCTGCATGCATAGTTTTAAAAAAATGAGAAACAGGAAAAAAGACTTACATTTAGTTGAATCAACCAGTCCAACCATTAGTAATGCATAACCGAAGTACAGTACAATGACCAAACATCTGGTTTTAGGTCTACGATTCTTTACAAACCTTGTCAGCATAGCAGAGTACGAACTGGTAAAACAAAAAATGGCGAACACTTGACAGTCCAGCCGTAGGCTTCAGATTCAAATCATGTTCCTGCACACTTACTTTATCTATTCACTTGATGAACCCGGCCTTCAAAATATTTGACATAACCCTCGGCAGGCTGCATACGGGAGTCTTATCTTTACCTCCGGAAATGTTGGATTCCTTTCTCGAATATGTCAGTGACGTTGGCCTGATTTTGGTTAACATGTCTTTCTGCACTTGGAATCCGAGGCCCGCCTCCTAAAATTATGCAAGTATTTTCACGGATGAATGCCGAGAGCCGAGCTATAAAATAGATCAAGTATCGAACAATAATTTTTGCCTCGCCCCGTGCTAGAGTTCTTTAGTTGAAACTTACAAATCTTTAAAAGTATATTATTCTTACATGCCGAGTTCACCATTTTGCTCTCCCAATTTCGTCATACATGTAGCTGCAGTGTGTGTTCTGTACAACACAGTCGTGTATTTTGTACTGCACGCTGTAGAATGTTATTTCAGTCTCATACTGAATACAAGGAATGTTGATTGTCATGCCATTGTCTCTAATGTTCCCGCCATACCTCTTGCTTTCTTGTTTTACCTTGCCTCATTGTACATGTACTATAAGAATTATCTAGGAAAGAACTTCGTTGCGATAACTGGTTTTTTTTTCGCGTGCTTTATTTATATACATGTACTATCCAGCTCTCTATCCATGGATTATTGGGTGAAATATATAAGTATTTTTAGAAACAATGAATTTCACGATAAGCCAAACCATTGGAATACCTGCCCAGCTGAGAGGTGTGCATACGGAATCGTTATACACTTAAGAACCTCACCTAAGTATTTCCCAGGAACTTCAACGTGTCTCCAAAATGTGCCGACATACAATCTTTCAAACAAGCAAAAACACACCCCTAGGATTACCCGAGAAATTAAATCGCAATGATTCTGCACTAGCATTCGCCTTTCGTTTTGAGCAAAGTGAGTATTCAATTAAATCAGCTCCACTTTTTTTGTACTGCCTACGAAAGAATTGAATCCATTCCCACGACTGCCTGTCATGACAAATGATCTTAGCTTGTCTTATCAAGAAAAATATCAAAAGTGGAATTCTTTTGTTTAAACAAACTCCGCGAGAAGAAAACCAAAACATGAAACAAAATCACGAATAAACGTCCTGTTGGCCAATGCTTCCGATATAAAAGTATTAAATTTCTATTAGTTATAGGATGGGGATAGTGTATTTAAACGACTGGATTTCGGGTTAATATCAGAAATCTGGAGGATACGATAGAGAGCATACATGCTCAAATATAATCATATTCATGGAGGAAACCAAACTATTTTTTATTTCATTGGAAAAGAACGATATTTCAGAGGCAGTGCAAGCTGTTGATTCAGCAAATCTATCTGGTAAAATCATTCCACCAATTGGTCTCATCTTGAACTTCGTCTTCCTCTTTGTAGTTTATCGAGTGAAGTATATGCGTTCCATAATCAATGTCTACTTGTCTAATCTGGCAGTTGCTGACTCCATATTTCTTCTTCATACATTGATTTGGTCACTATCTGCTGATATAGTAAGCAAAAAGATATTGGACACTATTTTGGCGTCAGTTGCCGAAACAACGACTACAGCTTCTCACTGTTTTGTAACGGCCATCGCAGTGGAAAGATTCTCAGCTGTGCATCACCCTATAACCTTCAGGGCCTCAGCCAGCAAAACTCGAGCTGCTAAAATATCTACAGCTCTGTGGATTTTTTCCGCCGCATTGGGGATTTCTTCAAACATTGTTCGGTACTACCTTCCATCAGGAACTGAACTACTTTTCACCAAAATATATCTCATTCTCAAACTAATATTTCGTGTATCAATTACCGCAGGCACCGTATCTATGTACATTTACATTGTGATCAAGCTATGCCGTCAAACTCCTGCTTCACAGCAACATTCACAGCCAGTTGGCAAGGTTGCCCGTATGCTGGTTATTAACACTGCTGTGTTTCTTATTTTACATTTACTACGTACTGCCTGGGCAATCATTTTTATTTTACACGTAAACACTGGCGACAGCAAATTCGGACTGCCTATAGTTAAATTAAGTACAAGTTCAGTCATATTGGAGTTTATCAACAGTTCTGTCAATTCCCTGGTCTACAGCGCCACAAACTCGGCCTATCGAAATGCTGTAGTTGAAGCGTTCTCCTTTGCATGCATTTCTCACCATTGCAATGGCCGAACACAGGATGTGTCAAAAGCAGCAAAAGAGCAGAAAAAACGCATTGTCATCGAACCCAACAAATCGGCTCGAGACCCAGTACAGGAGCAGATAGAACTATTTGTAATTGGGCCAAATGAGGAAGCGCACGAACACGTCCTGCATCAGATAGAGCTGTCTGCAATTGGGCCAAAGGATGCGAGGCAACGACTTGTACATGTGCAGATAGAAGTGTCTCCAATTGAGTCGAAGGATGCACCTCAAGATGTAGCGCAGGACCAAACTGAGTCACATGATGCAGCTCAAGAACTTGTGCGAGACCAAACAGATGTGTTTGCGATTGCGCCAAGTGGTTCAACCCAAGACCTTGAACATGTACAGGAAGATCTGTCTGTAATTGGGCAGAAGAAGGGATCCAAGGAACCAGAACAGGAATCCACAGAACTGTCTGCAATTGGGCTAAGGGATGCAAGTCAAGAACTTGTTCATTTCCAGATAGAACTGTCTGCAATCGGGCCTCAAGATGCAGCTCAAGAACTTTTACAAGACCAGATAGAACTGTCGGCAATGGGGCAGACGGATGCAGCTCAGGAACTTGGAGAAGAGGAGATAGAACTGTCTTCAGATGGTCACGGAGGATCACAAAACACCTTACCACCAGTATGAGGTAATGCACACAAACAGGGACTTTAACTAAATGTCAAAGACACTTCACAAAGTGGACATGTAAATAATTAGTTTGTTGTCAAGTTTTCAAAGAGATATTTGGGAAGCAAAGGTTTTACCAACTTCACTGTTAAAAATTTACTTAGCGTTACTCAACGGTTGTTTTTCTGTTGAAAAGTTTGTGAAATTACAGTACATATTACCGTTTTGGAAATGTTTGTAACTCTTAATCATCTGTTGCAAAACAGTGGGATGTCCTGCAAATGAACAATACCAAAAAAAGTTGAATCTGCTGTTAATGCACATTGCGGTAGAATATACTGTGCAAAACAGTAACTCTGTAATACCAATTGACAATAGAATCTGTAAATTAACATTGATTTTTTAACAGTGTTGTTAGGGGCATTAACTTATATGCCTGGGTCCACGTTCTTGAGTTACTATGGAAAAAATGTTGTAATCGAGTCCATCACAAGTCTTCAAGAGTCCTCACATGTCCATCACGAGTCATCAAGTCCCAAGTCAAGTCATAAGCAAGCCAAAAGAACTCAAACAAGAGCATTCCGTTGTCAATGTTTATCCCCCGTTACTTATGACTAGACTTGAGAATGGACTTCAGATTTAATTGTAATGGACTCTATACAACACAGTCCTATCAAAACAAATGTAATTAACTTATCTGCGGGTGGGGGTAAAAAAAAATAGCTCTGTCCAAAAAAGAAATATTCATAGAAATTCTTAAAAAGTTATGCGAACCCCCCCCCCCCCCCCCCCCCCCCGCTCTGAAACACCCTAAAATTTATAGTGGTGTAATGTCCGCCTATGCCAAAATGCGTACAGAGGCAGCTTGGTTAGGGGGTATTTGTACACCATTCTGCAATCTAGTGTTAATAATCGTCGAATTGGACCAGCCACTGAATGAAACCAGCACCCCCAGTTATTGATTTTACGGAGGCCAACTGTCCGAAGAAAAAAAAACATTTCATACATCTACATTCGTCTACATTTCAGATCTTTTTGCTGTTGAAACTCCCCCCCCCCGCACAAATTTCCGGATCTGCCCCTGGTAGATGCCAAAGTCATTTCAGATTTTCAGCTTAATTGAATCATAATATTTGTTCAAACAGAATCAGGATGATGTTAGGTTTTGAACACCAACATTAGCTGTAAGCTAAAAAGGTTGTCTTAAGTCTTAGCTTACCATTTACATCTTGCGGTACGTTTACTTCACGACATACAGTGAAATACATTGGGGTTACCAGCACCCTCAAATATGGCGGTGGGAACTTGAGTTACTATGGAAAACTTGTTGTAATGTAGATGGACTACAGGTAACGACCTACAGTTCACTTGCGCATGAGCACTGCGCGCAGAATCTACTTGCATTGGTCAGAACAATTACCTACCCGCAATGCTTTGCGAAATCTGAGTTTACCCCATGACATACAGTGCAATACATAAATGAATACCAATACCAAAAGATAGGGCGGCGGGGAACAGTGAAAAAAAATAAATTGGAGTCAGAAATTGTGTTGTAATCACAAAATTATTTTGTCATTGAAGGATGTACAGAACTAAGTCCAACAAATTTAATTTCGCTGTCTCATATGCAGAGGAGATTATAGTAGAAGCATGGCTGGATAATTACAATTGATGTCATAATGGCTGAACTATCAAATAGAATTGTAGTGAATTACAACTCATTTTCTTTATAACAGTGACTCGATTTGTATTAACATTTGATATACCTTGTCTTATAAATTTTGAATTACTTTCACTTTTAAAAACAACATGATGTAGCCTTTTGAGGATACGTAGAACAAGGTAATTGTTAAAACTTGCATTTGCGGTTCTTGTTATTGTGAATAGTATTAAAGTGGCTAAAAAAGCGAGAGAGTGCGCCAATAATAAAAAAAAAATGAAAGCTTTTGAGGAAGGAAGATGGCGGAAATATAGTTCCGCTTACATCAAATTGATTAGGCCAATCAGCGTTTAATAGCAGCCAATCATTTAGTATACAGGGAAAAACCTGGATATTTCATTCGCCACTGGCCCACGTCAATGACGCCACGTGGTGGTTTCCGCCCCAACATTCGAGTTTTGTTTTCCCGATGATATGGAGTAGCACTTTCGAGGCACGAGTACACGCGGAATGAACGTATACGTAAATCGATCGAAGCGGCTAGCTACCCGCAATGCTTGTAAACTCTGCGTGACAATATGGGGACGATTAGCAGCAAACAAATGGCTTGTCTTTGTCTCTGTCTTTCAGTTATAATTAGAAACAGTCGGCGGGTGGGTAAAATGTTAAGGTTTGTTAGCAGAACATATTATAAGCTGGGGTCTTAAATGACAGATATAAAGGAAGTTACAGAACGCATGTTCGTATTTAATGCTTCACCTACCTTTTGAGTTCGCCATTGTATAAAAGTGCTAGAGCAGCCACAAGAGAGCTAGAAACATTAACCCCAGGTTCTTAACAATGGTGGCGTTCTTGCTTCGGGAACTATTACTTCATGAAGTTTGACAAAAATTAAGCTTCACTTAGTTCCACAACCTGCATGAGATAGCAAAAACACGAGTAAAATGTAAATAGACTTACACATGAAACAACCAGTCCAACCCTTATTAGTGCATAACCGAGGTACAGTACAAGGAACTATCATGTAGTTTTAAACATAAAATTCTTTACAAACCGTGTTAGCAGAGTACAAAGTGGTAACAAATATATTGGTGCAAACTTAATTCATGTCATTACCAGTCTAGTCGTAGGCTCCAGATTCAAATCATGTTTTTTTCTTCTTTCTTTAAATTTTTCAGTGCACTGGATGCGAGGCCCATCTCGTATAATAATGCGTGCATGTTCATGGACGAAAGCCGAGAGCCGAGCTACAAAATAGAACAAGTATCGAATGGTCTTTTTCGCCTCACCCCGCGCTAGAGTTCTTTAGTTGAAACTTACAAATATTTAAAAGAAAATTACCATTCTTACATGCCAATTCCACCATGTTACTCGCCCAATTTCGCCATACATGCAGCATAGTGATTGTTCTGCATTACACAGTCGTGTATTTTGTACTGTGCGCCGTAGAGCAGTATTTCCGTCTCACACTGAATACAAGGAATATTGATTATCATGCCATTCTCAGCAATATTCCTGCCGTACCTTTAGATTTCTTGTTTCTCTAATACATCACCTCATTCTAATATAAGAATTATCTCTAAAAGAACCACATTGCGATAACTGGATTTTTCGCAGGTCCTTTACCTGCAAACATGAACTATATCCAGCTCTACATCCATGGATTATTGTGTTACAGGTGTAAGTATTGCTAAAAACATTTAATCTCACGATAAGCGAAACCAGTGGAATACCTGCCAGGCTGAAAGGCACATTTACGGAACTCTTACACTAAACACACACACTGAAGTATTTCCCGGGTGCAATTTTTTTCCCAATCGAGATCGCACGGTATCAAAAGAGGGCGCTCTCTCTCTACGTTATGCATATTCATGATGTCCAGGACTCAAGTTAGAGAATGTTATATAACAAGGAATACTGGTGTTTAAATCACCGACGATTAGCAGCTGATTCGTGGACTGGTTAGAAGTAGTCCTGACTTCTAATCAGGTGATCCAAGTTCGAATCTCAGTGAGCGCTCTTCACTTCTTCTCATTTTACCTTTTAAATAACTATAGTGAGGAAGGAACATTTCTCACAAGACGTAAAGCCTATCTTGGGTTTGTGTAGTGGAGAACAGGGCATTAGATATGCATTTAATTGATTTAATTGGGGGAAAATCGTTTCCCGGGTGCCGCAATTTATCTAAAACAATGTGTCGACACACAATCTTTCAAACAAGCAAACACACCCTTAAGATTACTCGAAAGAGAAATAAAATTACAAATATACTATGTAGTAGCATTTTCCTTTCGTTTTCGGCAAAAGGACTGTCTTTTTCGACAAAAGGGATTTTTTTAATACTGCCTCCGAAATTGAATCCATTCCCAGGACTGGTGCCCCTTTTTGGTGATCCCCCCGGTTTGAAAACCGTTCCGCCGCCGCTGGCAAAGACATCCGGGTTATTGATCACCCGAACCAGACAATTAAAGTACAATGACTATGTGAAAGCATTTTCCTTCGGTTTTAAGAACACTTACTCTTTCAATTGGTTGGGGATTTTTTTAGCGTTCCCCTGAAAGAATTTCCCCGCACTGCCTATACAACTGATCTATTACCGCTTACGACCCATACAATATCAAAAGTGAAATACTTCATTTAAAAAGCTTCCACGTGGAGAAACCTAACCATGAAACAAAATCGCATCCCGCTAGCCAGTGTTTCCCGAGAAAAACTTTTAATTTAATTTAAATTGATAGTGATACGATGGACAGCAGTGTATTTAAACGACTGAATTTCGTGTTCATATCACAAACTAGGAGCATATGATAGAGATTATGCGTGATCAAAAGAATCAAAATCATGGAGGAAAGCAACTATACGTTTGAAATTATAGTGGAGAGGAACGACTGGGCAGACATAAAGCAAGCTAATGATTCAGCAACTCTATCTGGTAAAATCATTCCACCGATTGGTCTCATATTGAACTTCGTCTTCCTCTTTGTCATAGTTCGAGTGAAGTCTATGCGTACAATTATCAATGTCTACTTGTCCAATCTGGCAATTGCTGACTCTCTTTTACTTCTGAGTGCATTGATCACGTCAATAAAAATTGTTGATATACAAAAGATATCACAAATAACTTTGATGTCAGTTTCCGGAACAGGGAATACAGCCTCTTACTGTTTTGTGACGGCCATAGCAGTGGAAAGATTCTCAGCTGTACATCACCCTATAACTTTCAGGGCCTCAGCCAGTAAAACCCGAGCTGCTAAAATATCTACAGGACTCTGGGTTCTTTCCATAGTTTTTGGAGGTTTTCCACGAATTGTAGAGTACATTTTCCCGCTAATTCTTTCAGAAAAATTAAACATTATTCTGAGACTAATATTTCATGTATCAACTGTAGCCGTCACCGTATCTCTGTACCTTTACATTGTTATCAAGCTATGCCGTCAAACTCCTGCTTCACAGCAACATTCACAGCCAGTTGGCAAGGTTGCCCGTATGCTGGTTATTAACACTGCTGTGCTTCTTATTTTAAATGTATTACGTATTGTCTGGGCGATCATAATGTATTGTATACATACACACTAGCGACCAGAAATTGGGACTACATTTGCTAAAATTAACTTCAAGTGCATTCATCCTGGAGATGATCAACAGTTCCATCAATTCTCTGGTTTACAGCGCCACAAACTCCGACTATCGAACTGCTGTAGTTGAAGCGTTCTCCTTTTCATGCATTGCTCACTGTTGCAAGGGCCAAACACAGGATGTGTCAAAAGCAGCGAAAGAGCAGAAAGAACTCATTGCTGTCGGACCAAACGAAGAGGTTGCAAACCCAGTGCAGGAGCAGATTGTAATTGGGTCAAAGGGGGAAACTCACGATCACGTCCTGCATCAGATAGAGCTGTCTGCAATTGGGCCAAAGGATGCGAGTCAACTACTGGTACATGTGCAGATGGAAGTGTATCCAATTGAGTCGAAGGATGCACCTCAAGATGTAGTGCAGGACCAAACTGAGTCACAGGATGCAGCTCAAGAACTTGTACGAGACCAAACAGATGTGTCTGCAATTGCGCCAAGTGGTTCAACCCAGGAACTTGAACATGGGCAGGAAGATCTGTCTGTAATTGGGCAGGAGGATGGAGCTAAGGAACTTCGACAAGAAAAGACAAAACTGTCTGCAATCGGACCTAAAGATACAGCTCAAGAACTCGGAGGATCCAATGACACCTTACCACCAGTTTGAGGTAATTGAAACACCACAGGGACTTTACCAAGTGGACATGTAAATAAACAGTTCATTGTAAAATTCTCAAAGGTTTTACCGTCAACCGTTTAGGGGCATTAACTTGAATGCCTGCATGGTCCACATACTAACGTTACTGTGGAAAAATGTTGTAAATAAGTTCATCACAAGTCTTCACGAATCCTTTTATGTCCTTTTGAAGTTACCGAGTCCCAAGTCAAGTCATAAGCAATCACAATGAACTCAGACAATGGCATTCCGTCGTCAATGTTCATCCCCGTTACTTAATTATGACCAGACTTGAGAATTGATTCAGATTTACTTGTGACCGAACTTGTAACGGACTCGACTACAACACTGCTATCCAATCAAACTCCTACACTTCATTTCATAACTTTGTTGGAAAAAGTAGACACCACGGTTCATTCGAACTTTTAGCTTTTCTCAAGTAACAATTTTATTTAAACAGAATCTGGACGATGATAGGTTTTGAGCACACACAAATAACATTACCATCTAATTTAGCTTAATGCTATTAATGGTGACTTAAGTCGTACTGGACCATTAAGATATTTCTGTGGTTACTTTTGCACACTGTATCGACAAGCTGTAGCTTTCCGGATTTCCAAAATGTGTTACGGATTTCTGCCTTGCACAGAGAAAACAATATGTACACAAGAGTAGCCTCTTTTAATTAGGCTAGCCTGCTTTATTAACAAGAACTACATTGAATTGGAGCATTCCGTTCTTATATCTAGATGTACCTGCATCAAACAGAAAGTTCTCTTGTCAACTGAAGAATTATGAGGGAAAGGTCATTCAAGTGAGCTGAAAAAATAATCCTCTCAGCTGAATTGAGAGTAAAAAGATAAGGAAAGAAAACCGATCCTCTATTATGTCAGCCACACTAACTCTAAATATAATCATATCAAATAAATAGAGAGAAAAGTGGAACTATGCAAGACATCACGAGTCATGCGCGTGATGAAACTGTTCCGGTTTTCACTTTCACCCATTTTAAATTTCAGAACAAAAACAGTGTTTAAGGGCTGATCCCGTTTTGATATTCACCCACATTAAAATATGTGACAAATTTGTTATAAAGTAAAGGAAATCTAACTTGCATGGGATTTATAGTTGTTTGAAGTTACGCCGCTACAAAAAAAATATTGCGGATGTACTTGTAATATCGGAGTCTTAAAAAAAAGCATATCAGTGTTTTTCTCCGAGAATTCGCTGGTCCCCAAAGCATACTACAATTAGGGCGCTGATGACTTCTAATTTCTGTGAGCTTTCATTGGATGTATTTAAAGCCGATGACCCAAGGTGACGTAAACAGTTAATGAGCCAAATGTAATTGCATTGGCCGGAGAGGTGACCTACCCACAATGTTTTGCGAAGCTTGAGTTTACTTCACGAAATACACTGAAACAGATTAGCGGTTACCAAAACCCTTGGATAGGGCGACGGGGACCAGCGAAAGAAAACGATGGCAACAGAAAATGTGTTATTGTGATGCAAAGTAGATTGTGATCAAAACTATTTGATTTATTAACATGCAATGGATTTACTAAACTAATTCCTAATAACTTTGATTCGGATGTTCACAAAAGATTGTACATAATTGTGCATGGCTGAGTACCAGTCAAACTTAATGTAGTAGGACTGAATTATCAAATTGGAATTGTATAAAATTACGATTTATTATTTTGAACACAGTGCATGCCATTTCTCATGATTGTGTGATTTACCGTCAGCGACACCACGAAGTAACACCCAATTGGACTTGTACGAAACCGAGTGATTTTCGTTTTCACGAAGTAACCCTTGTCTTTATTTCACCAGTTTGAAGGCTTGCTATTAAAATTGTCTGTAATCCTAAAAGAATAAGGATTAACTACATTCATGTAAAACGTTTTAAAACGTTTTTATCCAAATAGTATTTCCGTAAAAGTGTTGTAATGTTGTGAAAAAGACAATCGTTTGCGCCAGTATCGGATGTGCGCACACACTTGATGTGTTACTTCATGAAACCAACATTTGTCATTAATCGGTTTTCACGAAGTAACACTAAAGTGGACTTGAGTGTTACTTAGTGGTGTCGGTGACGATACATTGTAACTTGTCTTTGTAGCTTCATATTAAAGCACTTTCTTTTCAATATAAAATCATGTAGCGGTTTCACGACATATATAACATACAACAAATTGTTACAACTGAATTTGTGTTTGGTGTTTGTGAACAATAAGAAACGGGCAGCATGTGCGATAAGAAACAAGAGCTTTCGGGAAAGGAAGATGGTGGAAATGCTCTTCGGTTACATCAAAGTGGTTAAGCCAATTAGCGTTCACCAATGTCATACAGGTAAAAGATTGACGTCACGCGAAATGTACGTACATCAACCGAAGCGGTGGTTTACTAACAACGCTTTGCATACCTGACGATCAGTAAATATGAGGAAGATTTGCAGCCAAACTCCGCCTACTTCCATCACTAGTGACGTAATCCGCAAATGTCAAAACGCGTTGGGGGGGGGGGGGGCGGGCATCTTCCTAATGGGGCGCTGTCAAAAGCGGACGATCAAGGGCACTATTGTCTGGACAAAAATTGCGCTTTTCTGCCATGCACAGAGAAAACAATATGTCTTTTAATTGGGCTAGCCTGCTTTGTTATTAACAAGAACTGCATTAAAAATAGCATTCCGTTATTTATATCTAGATGTACCTGCATTAAACTGAAAGTTCTCTTGTCAACTGAAGAATTATGAGGGAAAGGTCATTCAAGTGAACTGAAAAAATAATCCTTTCAGCTGAATTGAGAGTAAAAAGACAAGGAAAGAAAACCGATCCACTGTTATGTCAGCCACACTAACTCTAAAAATAATATCAAATAGAGAGAAAAGTGGAACTATACAAGACATCACGAGTCATGTGCGTGATGCAACTTTTCCTGTTTTCACTTTCACCCATTTTAAATTTCAGAACAAAAAAGCAGTGTTAAAGGGCTGATACCGATTTAATATTCACCCACATTAAAATATGTGATGAATTTGTATAAATTTAACGAAATTCTAACTTGCATGGGATTTATAGTTGTTTGAAGTTACGCCGCTACCAAAAAAAATTGCCAAAGTATTTTTAATATCAGATTAAAAAAAAAAAAGCATATCAGTGTTTTTCTCCGAGAATTCGCTGGTCCCCAAAGCATACTACAATTAGGGCGCTGATGACTTCTAATTTCTGTGAGCTTTCATTGGATGTATTTAAAAGCCGATGACCCAAGGTGACGTAAACAGTTAATGAGCCAAATGTAATTGCATTGGCCGGAGCGGTGACCTACCCACAATGTTTTGCGAAGCTTGAGTTTACTTCACGAAATACACTGAAATAGATTAGCGGTTACCAAAACCCTTGGATAGGGCGACGGGGACCAGCGAAAAAAAACGATGGCAACAGAAAATGTGTTATTGTGATGCAAAGTAGATTGTGATCAAAACTATTTTATTTATTAACATGCAACGGATTTACAAAACTAATTTCTAATAACTTTGATTCGGATGTTCACAAAAGATTGTACATAATTGATGCATGGCTGAGTACCAGTCAAACTTAATGTAGTAGAACTGAATTATCAAATTGGAATTGTATAAAATTACGAGTTATTATTTTGAACACAGTGCATGCCATTTCTCATGATTGTGTGATTTACCGTCAGCGACACCACGAAGTAACACCCAATTGGACTTGAGTTCGCGCTACGCGCGCGTATTGTACAACTGAATTGTTACAACTGAATTTGTGTTTGGTGTTTGTGAACAATAAGAAACGGGCAGCATGTGCGATGAGAAACAAGCGCTTTGGGGAATGGAAGATGGCGGAAATTTTGTTTGGTCACATCAAAGCGGTTAGGCCAATCAGCGTTTACCAAAGTCATACAGGTAAAAGATTGGATATTTCATTGGCCATTGGCCCATATATGTCATTGACGCAACATGGAATGAACGTACATCGACCGAAGCGGTAGATTACTTTACAATGTTTTGCAAACGCAACGTGACGATAACTAAATATGAGGAAATTTGCAGCCGAACTCCACCTACTGCCATCACTAGTGACGTAATGTGATTGACAGGGGGTGTGGATGTGAAAAGGGCAGTCTCCTCATCCTTGCTGAAAGGTACAGTCGGGGGTTGTCACCGTTCAACGGCTTCTGCAAATGTCAAAACGCGGGGGGATCTTCCTACTGGGGCGCTGTCCAAAGCTGACCATCAAAGGCAATACTGGACAATAATTGTTGCTTTTCATGGCGGCACAATTATACTAGTTCCGGCGACGTTCAACTAGGCACTCGTTAACAAAAGGGCAGTCGGCCCATTGAAAAAGGCACTCCGGAAAAAATCGCTAGAGATAAAAAGTGCGCTCGTTACAAAATATTGGAGGGGAAAATACCCCCTTAAAAAGAACCCCCCCCCCCTACTACGCCAGTGTGACACGGATTGTACAACCGAGCTGATCGTGATATCTATCACAACAACGATTGAAATTCCTACAAGGCTTGTCTTTGCTTTTCAATTAAAGAACCTTTACAAGAGTGGGGTGGGTAATATGTTCAGGTTCGGTTAGCGAAATAGATTATAAGTTTGGGTCTAAACTGAAAGAGAAACAGCAAAGCCGCAAATCCATTTTTATATAATAAGTGCATGTGTTTGTATTAATTGCTACACGCACCTTTTGAAGAGAGCTAGAAATATAAATAAATCGGTTGGCCTGGTAAAGGAAGCAGTTTGAACTTAAATCTTAATCTTATCTATTTGAAAATGGAACTGAAGAACCTGCCTTGGTTTTAATATTTTAATCGTACCTTAATGAAACGCTGAATGGTCATCCCCTACAGTGTACTTTGTCGAGAAGTTAAATCGTTAATATACATTTCGTAAAAAGTGTACTTCGCGAAGGCTAGTCAAAATTTGACAAGGGAATGATTTTGTCTGCTTGTTCTCTGTTTATGCCCTAAAGGCCCTGTCACATGTCTGCGATCTTATGCGCTCTCACTGCGTCCTTGAAAAATAGCTGGGGCGCACCAACAACTACTAGATCGCAGCTGATTTGTCAACTACATAGGTCGCCAGATGGGCACCAGAGGGTCTTAATTGTCTCCGATGAGCGCCAAGGTCTTTGAACATGCTCAAAACAATCGCAACACCTCTGCGCTCTGGCCAGGTCGCTGTAATGACGCAAATCGGGCGCTGTGCGAGCGTGAATCGTGCGACATTGAAGTGGCAGTGAGGCAGCCTAGGCGCAAGGCAGTCAAGGTAGTATCCATGAGAAAGTAACTTGACTGCGATGAACTTGTAGAATAATTTTTAAACTGAACTGTGTATTGACAGTTTTGTCGTGGTATTTATACAGCGCAAGTGACGTCACATGAGCGTATTTTGGTCGAATAGAGAGCGCGCGCGACGCGAGCTACTGGGACGAATCAACAGCGAGCAGAGCGTAGTGTAGGCGCAGTGACAGCGCAGCGGCAGCACAGCGGCAGCGACTAGATCGAGTAATTGGGCTTGACAGGGGCGCATAGAGAGCGACTTCAGGGCATCGTAGCGCGGGAAGAGCACAGTATGAGCGTAGCTTGAGCTTCTTTGAGACAGAAAATTGTCATTTTCTTGCGTCCTCGCTGCGATGTTAAATTTATGAAATATGTTTGGTCGCCGTAAGGTCTCCTATGAGAGCGCATAAAATGTGACAGGCCCTTTAGGCTCCCTAGTTGTTAAAGGGACTGTCTTCAAATGGTCACGGAGGATCAAATGACACCTTACCACCAGTATGAGGTAATCCAAACAATACAAGGACTTTACCAAGTGGACATGTAAATAATGAGTTTCTTGTCAAGTTGTTAAAGAGAAATTTGGGAAAGCCAAAATAACGTATAGAATCTGCTGTTAATGTACGCATAAAAAAACGGTAGAATGTGCTGTGCAAAAACAGTAACTCTGTAATGCCAATGGACTGTAGACTCTAATGTACTCTAAATTGGACAATGTACTCTAAATTAACAAAAATGTTTACAATGTTGTTAGGAGACATTAACTTAAATGCCTGGGTCCACATACTTGGGTTACTATGGAAAAAATGTTGTAATTGAGTTCATCACAATTCTTCACAAAACTTCACATGTCGATCACAAGTGATCAAGTCCCAAGTCAAGTCATAAGCAATCAAATGAACTCAGGCAAGGGCATTCCGTTGTCAATGTTCATGCCCCGTTACTTATAACCGGGCTTGAGAATGGATTTTAAATGTACTGGTGACCGAACTTGTAACGGGCTGGTGATGGACTCGACTACACCAATGCTAACGAATCAATTCCTGTACTTCATTTTATAGCTTTGTAGGCAAAGCATACACCAATTCAAGTTTTTAACTTTTCTCGAATCACAATTTTGTTCAAACAGAATGAGGATGATTCTAGATCTGGAGCACCATTAAATGAATAACAATCCAAATTAGCTAACTAGCTTTAGTGCTAAAGTAACTTCAATTCTTACTCGACCATTAAGAGTTTCACTAAAACATTCCATCCTTTTGGCAGGAAGATATCCTGTGGTTAATGGCATTGCACACTTTTTGTAAAAACTGTGGAATTCAGGATTTCAAAAACGTTACAAAGAAAAAAATTATAAATTTAGGCAAGCTTTTGTTTTATTTTTAACAAAACGACATTAAACAAAATGAGCATTTCCTTTATATTCAAGATGAACCTTCATCAAACTTGAAAGTTTTCTTGTCAACTGAAGAATTTATCAAAAAAGCTCATTCACTTGCGTGACTCGTGCTGAAGCCAGAAGTGAACAGATAAAAATGAGACGGTAAAGCAACAAGGAAAGAAAACCGAGCCATTGTTATGTCAACCATACTAACTCTAAAAAATAATCAGATTAAATAAATAGAGAGAAAAGTGGAACTATACAAGTCATCATTGTTCCCGTATTCACTTTTACCTATTTTAAAGTTCAGATTAGGAAAGTGTAATGGCCTTTATTCCACTGTCTTAAGTTGTATATTAATTGCATGATAGTCGCACCACTAATGTAATGTAATACTTTTTAATACATTTATATAACATTGGATGACTTTAAGGCAGAAACAAGAATATATTTCATGAGCTATAGCTCGTGCAATATATTCTTGTTTCCCTGAAATAAAGCGCATAACCTAGAAGCGTCCGTGTACGGGCTCGACGGTACTGCACGCAACACTCTGCTGACTGGTTGACAACTGTGAGTTTTTACGTTCTAGGTTGTGTGGAAACCAGCGTAAATGCCCAGGTTAGGACATCGACAATACTACTGAACAATGATATTGCAGTCATCCGGGTACTTCATTGACATAATATTGCAGTCGTCAGGGTACTTTTTCCCAAAAGTGTAAAAAAATGCAGATTTATTTTTACCACTGGAAGCCTGATATAAATAATAATTTAAAATATGGGCGTGTTTATTTCACAATGTCGGCAAATAATTCGCGGGTTGGCGCTAATGGGCTTTGATATATTTGAACTCTCATTGAAAACATTTTAAAGCTGAAGACCTTGGTAGGCCATCAATACTTCCGCTTGCGCTTGAGCGGTGCTCACGAAATGTACATGCGTCGGTCATAGCCGTGGCCTACCCACAATGCATTGCATAGCCTGTCTTTCCTTCACAGAACATTCTGGTAATAGATTAGCGGTCACCAGCACCCCCTTGCGGGTGGGGACCAGTGAAAGCAAACAATTGCAATTAATGGTGTGATGGTCATCCGAACTATATGTTGTTCAAAACTGTTTGTAATGAAAAGATGTACATATTTAACTCAAATTTAAGTTTCCTTTTTTTGGTCCAGAAAAGACTTTATATTATAAAGGCATGGCTGGACACTCAAACGTGATGTACTATTGCTGAATTATCCAAAGTTGAGTTGTATGAAGTTGTACGATTTTTGTGTGTTTTATTATGGGGTATGTGGATTTCTATTGTAACCAATCCGTAGGCCTATACCTTGTCATTGTACCAAACCGTAATCGTGTTTTTTGTATTTTCAAAATAACATCATATAACCTGCTGAAGATATACGGAGAAAAAAACCGTTGCGACTTACATTTGTGTTTTGCTCCGGTAAGCTTTTCCAAAGAGTCTATAGAAAGGCGCATAACGGGTTTTGTGATCAATAATTCCACTAAATTTCCGTAGGGAAGTAAAACGATGAAAAAGTGTTGTTGTTTTTTGTTTGTTTGGGGTTTTTTTTTTGGTGGCTGCGTCAAAGCCATCAATCAAATCATCGCCAGTCCAGTGAGTTTAAATGCTAAAATTTCGAGATTTCCTTTGCCATTTTGCGGATTTAGTTTATCAGTTTTCTTGGACCTGCACTATTAAGTATGTGCACGTTGAATACACGTGCATCAATCGAAGCGGTAAGCTACTTACAATGCTTTGCAAACTCTGAGTGACGAATGATGAAGGTAATATGGTTAGTTTTGTTAAGCGAAACAGATCACCATTTCAGGTCTTAATTAAAAGAGAAACCAAAAAGTTCCAGAACCTATTTAATAAAGAAATATATAAGTTTGACTCAATTCCTGCACGTACCTTTTGAGTTTGCTATTGTAAATGTGCTGGACCAGCTGCAACAGAGCTAGAAACATCAACCCTGAGTTTTTAGCAATGGTGACATTCTTGCTCCGGGAACAGTTACTTTAGGAATGTTGACGAAATAAGACCTACTTAGTCCAACAAACCTGATAAAGTAAAAACCACGCAAATTAAGAAATATTGTATTTTCTATAATTCTAAATCAGAAATAACCAATCTAAGAATTATTTAATACTGCATGACTCAAGTACGCTACATGGAACATTACATTGTTCATAAACCGCAAGACTACTTAATGTTGCAAGTTTTGAAAACTTTGGGCATGTACCAGTCTTGTCCAAAGCTTTAGATTCGAATCCTGTTTCTTCAATTAGTATCGGTTTGAAGAAAAAATGCCTGTAAGAAACAATATACAGACGCCAAACTTGGTAGGGTGCATACTGAAGTCTTCTGTAACTTTGGACAGTACAGTTTCCATATTAAGACGTTTCGCACAATTCAATAATTCAATTCAATAACACAAATGTACTGAGGTTCACTACCCTTTCCTGACGGATGTGAACAGTTAATGCGGCATTGAATTGGCATTTTTGGCGTTAAACGTGGCTCGGGAATATATAAGTACGTATACTTATTTCAGCCGAATCGCTAAAGAGTCAGATCATGTACATTTTCCCCATCGCCCCCTCCGCCTCCGCCATTGAAAAAATAACTTCACTTACTTTTACTTTTACTTCTATTTTTCCAACAAAACTGCCGGTACTGACACCGTGCAATAAATACTGCAACAAGCAAAACAAGTTAAATAATCATAGCGTAAAAGTCAGTGACCTGGATACGCATCCTACTCTGCCTAACCACAAAGACACCCTTAATGATTGTCCGGAACTGAAAATGAAACTACGGGTCGGGATTCTGCGACAGCTTTTTCCTTTTCCTTTTCTTTTAAGCAAGTAGGGATCTTTTTCGAGTTTCTCGGTAAGAACTGTATACATTCCCAGGCTTGCCTATCCTTACAATGATCTTAGCGCCTATGAAGTTAGTGTAATTGACACAAGACAATATCAAAAGTAAATCTTTTGGTTTCAAAACCCAACTTGAAGAAATTCAACACGAAGAAAAGTCACACTCACACACATCCTATTAGCCAATGTTCATGTTGCATATAAGCAGAATGAATCTCAGATTAACTTCACAAACCTGTCGACTGGATACAGAGCAAACAAGAGTCGAACGAAACAAATCCATAGAGTAAAACTCATGGCAGGACATTTCCACATTTCAGTGGAAGAGGACGATTGGTCAGAGGCAGTGCGAGCTAGGGAGTCAGCAAATCTTGCCACTAAAATCATTCCACCGATTGGTCTCATCTTGAACTTCGTCTTCCTCTTTGTCGTCGTTCGAGTGAAGTCTATGCGTACAATCATCAATGTCTACTTGTCCAATCTGGCAGTTGCTGACTTCATTTTCCTTCTTAATGAATTGATTTACTCAACAACGATAGGCCTGTGTAATATAAAAACTCAAAAGCTATTTCAAACTATTTCTTCGTCAGTTTCTGGAATAACGACTATAGCTTCTTACTGTTTTGTGACCGCCATAGCCAAGGAAAGATTTTCAGGCGTGCATCACCCTATAACTTTCAGGATCTCGGCCACTAAAACGCAAGCTGCTAAAGTATCTACAGGACTCTGGATTTTGTCCGTGGTTTTTGGAGGTTTTTCAGTATTTGGTTTTAACCACATTCAGTCAGAAACTCAACTGCTTGTCTTCAAAATATGGCTCATTTTGAGAGTAACATTTTATGTATCAACTGCCACTGTCACTGTGTCTATGTACATTTACATTGTGATCAAGCTATGCCGTCAAACTCCTGCTTCACAGCAACATTCACGGCCAGTTTGCAAAGTTGCTCGTATGCTGGTTATTAACACTGCTGTGTTTCTTATTTTGAATGTATTACGTATTGTCTGGTCAATCATTATTATGGTATACGTGTACACTCGCGACCACAAATTGGGACTACATTTGGTTAGATTAACTGCAAGTGCCTTCATCTTGGAGCTAATCAACAGTTCTATCAATTCCCTGGTCTACAGCGCCACAAACTCCGACTATCGAAATGCTGTAGTTGAAGCGTTCTCCTTTTCATGCATTACTCGCCGTTGTAGGTGCAAAACACACGATGTGTCAAAAGCAGCGAAAGAGCAGAAAGAGCTTATTGCTATCGAACCAAACGAAGCGCCTGCAAACCCAGTACAGGAAGAGATAGAACTATATGTAATTGGGCCAAAGGAGGAAGCGCACGAACATGCCCTGCATCAGATAGAGCTGTATGCAATTGGGCAAAAGGATGCGAGTCAACGGCTTGTACATGTGCAGATGGAAGTGCCTCCAACTGAGAGGAAGGATGCACCTCAAGATGTAGTGCAGGACCAAACTGAGTTCGAGGATGCAGCTCAAGAACTTGTACAGGACCAAACAGATATGTCTGCGATTGCGCCAAGTGGTTCAATCCAAGAACTTGAATATGGACAGGAAGATCTGTCTTTAACTGGGAAGAAGGATGGAACTAAGGAAACAGAACAAGAAACAACAGAACTGTCTTCAATTGGGCCAAAGGATGCAAGTCAAGAACTTGTTCATGTCCAGATAGAACTATCTGCAATCGAACCTAAAGATGCAGCTCAAGAACTTGTGCGGGACCAGATAGAACTGTCTGTAATTGAGCAGAAGGGTGCAGCTCAGGAACTTGGAGAAGAGGAGATAGAACTGTCTTCAGATGGTCACGGAGGATCACAAAACACCTTACCACCAGTATGAGGTAATGCACACAAACAGGGACTTGACAAAGTGGACATGTAAATAATGCGTTTGTTGTCAAGTTTTCAAAGAGATATTTGGGAAGCAAAGGTTTTACCAACTTCACTGTTAAAAATTTACTTAGCGTTACTCAACGGTTGTTTTTCTGTTGAAAAGTTTGTGAAATTACAGTAGATATTACCGTTTTGGAAATGTTGGTAACTCTTAATCATCTGTTGCAAAACAGTGGGATGCCCTGCGAATGAACAATACCAAAAAAAGTTGAATCTGCTGTTAATGCACATTGCGGTAGAATATACTGTGCAAAACAGTAACTCTGTAATACCAATTGACAATAGAATCTGTAAATTAACATTGATTTTTTAACAGTGTTGTTAGGGGCATTAACTTATATGCCTGGGTCCACGTTCTTGAGTTACTATGGAAAAAATGTTGTAATCGAGTCCATCACAAGTCTTCAAGAGTCCTCACATGTCCATCACGAGTCATCAAGTCCCAAGTCAAGTCATAGGCAAGCCAAAAGAACTCAAACAAGAGCATTCCGTTGTCAATGTTTATCCCCCGTTACTTATGACTAGACTTGAGAATGGACTTCAGATTTAATTGTAATGGACTCTATACAACACAGCGCTATCAAAACAAATGTAATTAACTTATCTGCGGGTGGGGGTAAAAAAAAATAGCTCTGTCCAAAAAAGAAATATTCATAGAAATTCTTAAAAAGTAATGCGAACACCCCCCCCCCCCCCCCCCGCTCTGAAACCCCCTAAAAATTATAGTGGTGTAATGTCCGCCTATGCCAAAATGCGTACAGAGGCAGCTTGGTTAGGGGGTATTTGTACACCATTCTGCAATCTAGTGTTAATAATCGTCGAATTGGAACAGCCCCTGAATGAAACCAGCACCCCCCCCCCCCCCCCCAGTTATTGATTTTACGGAGGCCAACTGTCCGAAGAAAAAAAAACATTTCATACATCTACATTCGTCTACATTTCAGATCTTTTTGCTGTTGAAACTCCCCCCCCCCCGCACAAATTTCCGGATCTGCCCCTGGTAGATGCCAAAGTCATTTCAGATTTTCAGCTTAATTGAATCATAATATTTGTTCAAACAGAATCAGGATGATGTTAGGTTTTGAACACCAACATTAGCTGTAAGCTAAAAAGGTTGTCTTAAGTCTTAGCTTACCATTTACATCTTGCGGTACGTTTACTTCACGACATACAGTGAAATACATTGGGGTTACCAGCACCCTCAAATATGGCGGTGGGAACTTGAGTTACTATGGAAAACTTGTTGTAATGTAGATGGACTACAGGTAACGACCTTCAGTTCACTTGCGCATGAGCACTGCGCGCAGAATCTACTTGCATTGGTCAGAACAATTACCTACCCGCAATGCTTTGCGAAATCTGAGTTTACCCCATGACATACAGTGCAATACATAAATGAATACCAATACCAAAAGATAGGGCGGCGGGGAACAGTGAAAAAAATAAATTGGAGTCAGAAATTGTGTTGTAATCACAAAATTATTTTGTCATTGAAGGATGTACAGAACTAAGTCCAACAAATTTAATTTCGCTGTCTCATATGCAGAGGAGATTATAGTAGAAGCATGGCTGGATAATTACAATTGATGTCATAATGGCTGAACTATCAAATAGAATTGTAGTGAATTACAACTCATTTTCTTTATAACAGTGACTCGATTTGTATTAACATTTGATATACCTTGTCTTTGTAACATAAATTTTGAATTACTTTCACTTTTAAAAACAACATGATGTAGCCTTTTGAGGATACGTAGAACAAGGTAATTGTTAAAACTTGCATTTGCGGTTCTTGTTATTGTGAATAGTATTAAAGTGGCTAAAAAAGCGAGAGAGTGCGCCAATAATTAAAAAAAAATGAAAGCTTTTGAGGAAGGAAGATGGCGGAAATATAGTTCCGCTTACATCAAATTGATTAGGCCAATCAGCGTTTAATAGCAGCCAATCATTTAGTATACAGGGAAAAACCTGGATATTTCATTCGCCATCGGCCCACGTCAATGACGCCACGTGGTGGTTTCCGCCCCAACATTCGAGTTTTGTTTTCCCGATGATATGGAGTAGCACTTTCGAGGCACGAGTACACGCGGAATGAACGTATACGTAAATCGATCGAAGCGGCTAGCTACCCGCAATGCTTGTAAACTCTGCGTGACAATATGGGGACAATTAGCAGCAAATAAATGGCTTGTCTTTGTCTCTGTCTTTCAGTTATAATTAGAAACAGTCGGGTGGGTAAAATGTTAAGGTTTGTTAGCAGAACATATTATAAGCTGGGGTCTTAAATGAAAGATATAAAGGAAGTTACAGAACGCATGTTCGTATTTAATGCTTCACCTACCTTTTGAGTTCGCCATTGTATAAACGTGCTAGAGCAGCCACAAGAGAGCTAGAAACATTAACCCCGGGTTCTTAACAATGGTGGCGTTCTTGCTTCGGGAACTGTTACTTCATGAAGTTTCACAAAAATTAAGCTCCCCTTAGTCCCACAACCTGCATGAGATAGCAAAAACATGAGTAAAAGGTAAATAGACTTACACATGAAACAACCTCTCCAACCCTTATTAGTGCATAACCGAAGTACAGTACAAGGAACTATCATGTAGTTTTAAACATAAAATTCTTTACAAACCGTGTTAGCACAGTACAAAGTGGTAAAAAATATATTGGTGCAAACTTAATTTATGTCATTACCAGTCTAGTCGTAGGCTTCAGATTCAAATCATGTTTTTTTCTTTTTTCTTTAAATTTTTCAGTGCACTGGATGCGAGGCCCATTTCGTATAATAATGCGTGCATGTTCATGGACGAAAGCCGAGAGCCGAGCTACAAAATAGAACAAGTATCGAATGGTCTTTTTTGCCTCACCCCGCGCTAGAGTTCTTTAGTTGAAACTTACAAATATTTAAAAGAAAATTACCATTCTTACATGCCAATTCCACCATGTTACTCGCCCAATTTCGCCATACATGCAGCACAGTGATTGTTCTGCATTACACAGTCGTGTGCGCAGTAGAGCAGTATTTCCGTCTCACACTGAATACAAGGAATATTGATTATCATGCCAGTCTTAGCAATGTTCCTGCCGTACCTTTAGATTTCTTGTTTCTCTAATACATCACCTCATTCTAATATAAGAATTACCTCGAAAAGAACTACATTGCGATAACTGGATTTTTCGCATGTCCTTTACCTGCATACATGAACTATATCCAGCTCTACATCCATGGATTATTGTGTAAACAGGTGTAAGTATTGCTACAAACATTTAATCTCACGATAAGCGAAACCAGTGGAATAGCTGCCAGGCTGAAAGGCACATTTATGGAACTCTTACACTAAACACACACACTGAAGTATTTCCCGGGTGCAATTTTTTTCTCAATCGAGATCGCACGGTATCAAAAGAGGGCGCTCTCTCTCTATGTTATGCATATTCATGATGTCCAGGACTCAAGTTAGAGAATGTTATATATCGAGGATTACTGGTATTTAAATCACCGACGATTAGCAGCTGATTCGTGGACTGGTTGGAAGTAGTCCTGACTTCTAGTCAGGTGATCCAAGTTCGAACCTCAGTGAGCGTTCTTCACTTCTTCTCATTTTACCTTTTAAATAACTATAGTGAGGAAGGAACATTTCTCACAAGACGTAAAGCCTATCTTGGGTTTGTGAAGTGAAGAACAGGGCATTAGATATGCATTTAATGGATTTAATTGGGGGAAAAAATCGTTTCCCGGGTGCCCCAATTTATCTAAAACAATGTGTCGACACACAATCTTTCAAACAAGCAAACACACCCTTAAGATTACCCGAAAGAGAAATTTAATTACAAATATACTATGTAATAGCATTTTCCTTTCGTTTTCGGCAAAAGGACTTTCTTTTTCAACAAAAGGGATTTTTTTTATACTGCCTCCGAAATTGAATCCATTCCCAGGACTGCCTATTATAACAAATGATCTTAGATCATATGATCAAGAATATATCAAAAGTGAAATTCTTTGGTTTAAACAAACTCTACGTGAAGAAAACCAAATATGAAACAAGATCACGAATAAACATTCTCTTAGCCAATGTTTCCATTAAAAAATGTTAAATTCCTTTCAGCGATATGATGGACAATAGTGTATTTAAACGACTGATATTTGAGTTCATATCAGAAATCTGTAGGAAACAATAGAGAGTACACATGATCAAATATGATCAAATTGTTGGAGGAAAACAACCAAGTTGTCATGAAATTGGAAGGGAACGATGCGTCAGAGGCATTGCAAGCTGAATATTCACAGGGTATTTCTTCTCAAATCATTCCACCCCTTGGTCTCCTCTTGAACTTCGTCTTCCTCTTTGTCGTAGTTCGAGTGAAGTCTATGCGCACAATCATCAATGTGTACTTGTCCAATCTGGCAGTTGCTGACTCCATTGTCCTTCTTACTGCATTGATCTCGCCACTAACAAAGTTTGATGCAGACAACAAAAACCCATTAAAAACTATTTTGTCGTTACAGCCTCTTACTGTTTTGTAACGGCCATAGCAGTGGAACGATTCTCAGCTGTGCATCACCCTATAACTTTCAGGGCCTCGGCCAGTAAAACTCGAGCTGCTAAAATATCTGCAGGACTCTGGGTTCTTTCCGTGGTTTTTGGAGGTTTCTCAGTAATTGGGCTTAACCACCTTCCGTCAACAGCTCTACTTCTTTTTGCCAAGATATATTCTGTTCTGACACTAATATTTTATGTGTCCACTGTCACAGTCACTGTATCTACGTACATTTACATTGTGGTCAAGCTATGCCGTCAAACTCCTGCTTCACAGCAACATTCACAGCCAGTTGGCAAGGTTGCCCGTATGCTGGTTATTAACACTGCTGTGTTTCTTATTTTAAATTTATTGCGTATTGTGTGGACAACCTTTGTCCTTGTTAACTTATACACTCTCGACAGCAAATTGGGACTACATTTATTTATATTAAAAACAAGTGCACTCATCTTGGAGGTGATCAACAGTTCAATCAATTCCCTGGTCTACAGCGTCACAAACTCCGCCTATCGAAGTGCTGTAGTTGAAGCGTTCTCCTTTTCATGCATTGCACACCGTTGCAAGGGCCAAACACAGGCAGTGTCAAAAGCAGCAAAAGGCCGTAAGAAAAGAATTGCCATTGAACAATTCGAAGCTGCCGCAAACCCAGTACAGGAGCAGATAGAACTCTCTGTAATTGGGCCAAAGGATGCGAGTCAACGACTTGTACATGTGCAGATAGAAGTGTATCCAATTGAGCCAAAGGACGCACATCAAGACAAAGTGCAAGACCAGACTGAGTCACATGATGCAGCTCAAGAATTTGTACAAGACCAAAAAGATGTGTCTGCGATTGCGCAACTTGGTTCAACACAAGAACGCGAACATGGACAGCACGAACTGTCTGTAATTGGGCAGAGGGATGGAGCTAAGGAACCCAACTGAGGCAAAGGATGCAGCTCAAGGACGTGTACGGGACCAAACAGAATGTGTCTGCGATTGCGCCAAGTGGTTCAACCCAAGAACTTGAACATGGACAGGGAGATAATTGTAATGTCTGTAATTGGGCAGAAGGGTGATGCTAACGAACCAGAACAAGAAACCACAGGACCGTCTGCAATTGGGCCAAAGGATGCAAGTGCAGAACTTGTTTATATCCAGATAGAACTATCTGCAATTGGGCAAAATGATGCAAGTCAAAAACTCGTGCATGTCCAGATAGAACTGTCTGCAATCGGGCTCAAAGATGCAGCTCGGAAACTTGCACAAGACCAAATAGATGTGTCTTCTTTTGCGCCAAATCAAGAACTTGAATATGAACAGTCTGTCTGTAATTGGGCAGAAATCTGCAGCTCCAGAACTTGCTGAGGAGATAAAACTATCTTCGGACGGTCACGGAGGATTAAATGACATCATACCATCAGTATGAGGTAATCCAAATACCACATGGACTTCACTAAGTTGGCATGTACAAATACATAATCAGGTTGTTGTCAATTTTTTTATGAAATACTTGGAAAGCAAAGATTTTGCCGCCAACTTGTTTATGTTGCACTTACTTAAATATAGTTACTTATGGAAACATTTTGTAATTTAGTCCATCACAAGTCTTCACGAATCCTCACGTCCATCTTAAGTCCCAATTGAAATCAAGTCATAAGATATCCGAACGAACTCAAAGACATTCCGTAGTCAATCGATGGCAAGGATTTTCTGACGATTTCAAAATCTTCCTGCTAAAGTTTGTATCGTAGGGAGAAAACTCCTATTGTCTCTACTTATAAATGAATTAATGTTCATCCCCAGTTACTTATGACCAGAACTTGATTGAGCATGGACTTCAGATTTACTTGTGACAGAACTTGTAATGGACTTGTGATGGATTCGACTACAACACTGCTACTGCATTAAATTCATATACTTAAAACTTTGTGTGCAAAAGTAGACACCAGAGTAAATTCGAATTTCCAATTTTCGTGAATCTTACTTTTTTTGAACTGGACCACATATTTGTTTCCGTCAACAAATGTTGTAATGAAGTTCATCACAAGTCGATATGAGTTCTCACATGTCCATCACAAGTGATCAAGTCCCAAGTCAAGTCAAAAGCAATCCAAATGAGCTCAGACAATGGCATTCCGTTGTCAATGTTCATCCCCCGTTACTTAAGGCCAGACTTGAGAATGGACTCAGATTGACTGATGACCAAACTTGTAAATGGACTTGTGATGGACTCGACTACAACACTGCTATCAAATTCCTATACCTCATTTTATAACTTTGTTGGCCAAAGTAGACCCTAAGTACATTTGTATTTTCTGCTTTCCTCGAATCATAATCTTGTTCAAACAGACTTTGGATGATACTAGATTTTGAGCACCAACAAATAAAATAACCATCCAAGTTTGCTTATTAGCTTAAACGCTAGCCTTAACGGACCTTGACATGATCTAACCTGGGACGTTTATTGAAAAGTGCACTTCTTTTTTTATCATTTAACACTTATTCATGCCTTTCCTGTCAATTGAGGGCGCTCTTGCTGCGATGTCATTTTAGAAACACACTTTTTAGTTTAAAGTTTTGCTATTCAAATTGTGAATTCAAAGATTTGCACGTTGAAAACACTTGATTTGCCAGTTTATTTTCTACCAAAATAGCTGTAAAATATGCAAGTTTCTGCCAAAATGACATCACATGTTTGCTCATGACTTTGATAATCGCATTCTCATAAAAAATAATACAATTAAAAATGGCAACATGAACCTTTAAAAAGGAAAGTTAATATGGGGCACAAAGGTACAATTCTAAAGATTGCATTTAAAAATATCATTACATAGGCCCTTTATTCTTCAATTCTTACAGGACCATTCAGTCATGAATTTCAATGAGCTCGAGGACAATGCTTTGTGTTTCCCTTTCTCCCTGCAATATAACACTCTCTCATAGACTTAAGCAATAAGCGTACGATTGAGTACCGTTTTCAACAAAAGACACAACTCTCGAGGACTGAAAGGATCTTTTGTTCTCCATTTTGTGTGTCTGTCCTCCATCGTAAAGCCATACATGTACATGTACATTCAGATCTGTAATCCGGTGTTAATGATATTTCACACCATTATATTGAGTGCTGTAAAATGTAAGATTTCCAAAATGTTATAAAAAGCTTTTGCGTTGTACTTAGAGAAAAAAAATATTCACAACCACTATTTAGCTAGCCTTCTTGATTATTCACAACAACAAAAACTTTATTAAAGAATGCAGCACTTTTTTTATATTTTAGATGTACCTGCATCAAAACTGAAAGTTTTATGAAGAGAAGGTCATTCACATGCGTGACTTGCTCAAAAGCCACAAGTGAGCACATAAGATAACAATGAAATGAAAGTGCGAGTGAAAAGACAAGCAAAGAACACCAAGTCACGGTCATGTCAACCACTTTAACTCAAAATATACACACATAGAGTAGAGAGAAAAGTGCATCTGGAGGACATCACGAGTCTTGTGCGTGATGCAACTATTCCTGCTTTCCCTTTCAACAAATTTAAATTTCTGAACAGAAAAGTGTAAATGCCTTAATTTCATTGTCTCTGGGTGTATGATATTAATTGTATGGAAGTCACACCAGTATAGTAAAACATCCTGTATATATTTTTTAATATCAGTGTTTTTCACAAGCTACGCAAAGAAATCGCTGGTGGGACTGTACGCGAGTAGTCTCTGTGCATTGGCCGTAGCTGTGACCTGCCCACAATGCTTTGCGAAGCCTGCATTTCCTTCACAAAGTTTTGTGGAATAAATTATCTTCCACCTGCGCCATTGGATAGGACGGTGGGGACCAGTGAAAGCAAACAATGTCAACAAGATTTGATTTAATTGCTGTGAAGAATCGAAAACAGTGTATATGTTGTAGGCCCCGCTCTCCAGTGTAAGAATTTGTTCTGAACTATTAATCTGAATTATAAGTTATGGAAAAGAAGTAAATTCATGGCTAACTGTACAGCTCGAACTGTAATAGACCATTATTATGTTGCAGCTATTTGATTTTTCCCCATTCAACTCAATGTAACCAAAGCGAGGCTAGAAGGAAAAGTAGTCTGGTTCCTTTTTGCACAACATAGATTATCATTCAGTACTGTTATTGGATACAGGGAACATGACTGAAATGGTGGCAGCACGAGGAAGCCATTTCGGATAGTGTTTCCTTAATGTATTTTGTAAATGTTGCATGTGATGGTGCCTGACCATTTATTCGTTCCGAGATTCACTTTCATTTTCTTCTTTACATGTGGCTTAAAACATTAAGGTATATTTAATCACAATGTTTAAATTATTCATCAGAGATTGACTAGATACTTTATTAATTTGTAACTACCTTTATTTCATTTCTTTCATTTCTATTCTTAAGTTGCAAGAATGAGGATTTTACCTCGTTTTCAATTTAATAATGGTCGACTAGTGAATTTCTTTCGTGTAAATATGCAAGGCATTTCTTGATACTCAAACCTTACATGTAAGTTTACCGAATTATCCTATTCAAATTGTATTAACAAAATTACAATGAGTTGGTATTTTAGTTATGATTATTCTGGCATGCCTTATAACTTGGTAACTCTACTGTTGAATTGCTTTTACTTATAATGTCTCGACTAATTGTAGGGGGTGTGACCCCAGGTCACGCCTACTTATTAGTTCGGAATCTATTTCCTTGGCAAAACTAAGTCTCAAATATTTAGAAAATAACAAAAATCAGCTCAAAAAATATTACTCTCAAATTGTCCAAGTAACTTGGACACTACTTATCGCTTTTTTTCAACATTGGGACATGGTCTGGCGATAGTAGGGTCCAAGCGGCATGGCCGCCACCGCGTGACACAACAGAAACGACCGAACAAAAACATCAGACTGTTTAAAGAGGCTCCGTCGCGAAAACCGCGAGGATGCCATTTTCAAAAGTTGCATTTTCAAATTTTGCGACGACAAATTTTTCATCCAGATCGCAAGTAGGCCTAAATCTTAAGGGTTCAACCGTGTAAATAGGTCAAAAATCCATTCGCCGAGCTCATGAATAAAATTTATCCACTCAAATTATTATATATATATATATATATATATATATGAAAATGAGAGTTCTGAGAGCAACGGAATTGGGCAAGTGAAGAGATATGGCAATGCAGCTCTGGCCCGGACTTGGGGCTTTCAATTCCGAGGATTGTGGATGCAATTGGGCCCGAAGTGGCGCTTTTTTAGCCATAATGTGGAGGGGTTGTTTTTCTAGATGGCTGTTTTTCCGCTTTGGAAAGCCTCACTCGTTTTAAGGGTCGTCTTCTTTGGGTGAGAATGTCTCTAAATTCTTTAAAAGTCAATGGTTAACCCACCAAAAATTGGAAAGAAAATGCAAGATGACATGTTGATCATCATTTTTCTGTGCGGCATAATTGCCATGAGTCGGTGATAGTTTTGAGTCATTATAAAATGAATTTTGAACCTCGATCTTAATCATCGATCTGTACCAGTGTCGTATCCAGGGGAGGCAGGGGGCACCGTGCCCCCCGGCAGATTGTTTTGAAAGATATTATTTCAGTAACTATTTCCATAAATGGTTACAGAGTTCTGACATAGAAAACAAATGGAAACCAAGCTCCAAAACCATTACATATTAAACAATGCGCCGTGAAAATGGGCATATAATTATTGCAGTATGCATAATTGTCAGTTTTGAAGAGCGCCCCCATTTGGAAGATAAGTACCAGCCCCCATGTCTACATGTCTACATGTCTACATTTCCGCGCGGATGTCCAATTGCCCCCGGACACCTAAAGCTGGATACGCTATTGATCTGTACTTGGA
This sequence comes from Patiria pectinifera, assembly GCA_029964075.1. Lineage (NCBI taxonomy): Eukaryota > Metazoa > Echinodermata > Asteroidea > Valvatida > Asterinidae > Patiria > Patiria pectinifera. The sequence continues at coordinate 29,062,491 of CM057150.1, forward strand.
CCTCAGGTGGCGTATCCAGTAATTGTGTGGCCGTTCTGAGTGAAAATGTGATTTTTTTTCTGTTGGGTCTTTTCTATTTTGTCACACGATGGCGGCCATGCGGCTTGGATATTCCTTCTATCGTCAGACCATGTCCCAATGTTAAAAGGCAATAACTAGGGTCTATGTTCCTTGCTCTATGCTGGGACTAACTCTCAATGTAAAAGATGATTTCCTTTTTAGCAAGAACTTGACACTCGGATTATGTAATTAGATATGCAAAGGAGCAACTATTTGTTTATTGACTTCGGATTTAGAAAAAGAGAGTGAATATAGGCCCCCCCAAAAAAAAATAGTTCTACTTTCGGTTTCCCTATCTACCTTATTCTGACAGCCCCTACCCTAATTTTTTATGGGAAAAATGAGGAAAAAAAGCATCAATTTCTACCTCTTACCCAGTCGCGCACCCAAGAAGAGGTTTTTTTTTTTTTGACCTTGGTGATATGTATGTGGCCTATTTTCGAGTAGTTTAATAGGGGTGCAAGTGGCGCCACCAACGTCAAAATAGTCCCCCCCCCCAAAAAAAAATAACAAATAACAAATAACAAATTTAACTTCTAAAAAACTGGAAAAAAGTGTGAGCCTCCCCCCCCCCAAAAAAAAACAAAAGCCAAATCCTGGGTGCTCCACTGCTTTTACCCTACATGCAGACGCCTCCATAATGATCGCACACACATAAAAATAGCCCCCAAAAATTCCCTACCTACCTACCCTATTTTCGAGTGCCATGTAATCGGAAGCAGAATTTTTTTGTTTAGCCTAATATTAAGCCAAACAAGGACCAACGAAAAGGCAAGAAAAGCAATAAGGAATGGAAAGAGGTGTAAAAAGAATGGCATGAATAAAATGACAAGAGATAGGAACTGCGCATGCAGACCTGCTTTCCTGTATCTACTGGAGTCCATCTGTGTAAAAGCATCAGGTAAAGAAAAGGCCTTCAACTCCCTACATGAAACAGTCGTCTAGTGACGACAAAATTGCAAAACTTTACATGCAGATTTTCTCTACAATGCGCGAAATACGAGCCGTCCGAAATAACAGATATCGACCACAGCCGAAGTCCACACATAGCCTGCGGGTTCTATGAACACGGTTTCAAAAAGTCATAACAACAAAATGGTGAATTTTAGCGGCTAAGACAGATAAAAGAATAAAATTCAAGGCGAAGGTGTAACTTACGTTTCTGCTAGATCGCGCCTTGTCGGAGAGAGGCAGATTGTCACGTACGCCACGGCGAAGCACGTCGCGCAAGGCCAAGCCCAGGCTCGGCTTAACACGACTACCCACATTATTACGATATTATAAAAGTGAAAACGGACACATCATAACCTAGAAAATGGACGATCACTAGGATATAATTTATAATTCAAATGGAGTAAAAACATTGAGTACCATGTGGAAGTGGAACTATGTCTAGTCGCACATGGAGACTATTTAGTTCGGCGTGATGAAGCGGCAGAAAAAGTTAGACTTGCTATAAGTCCGACCACCACACTAATAAGATGATGTAAAGCGGTAGATATTCATTGAGACATGGAAATGTGGTTCGACCATCTAGAATGTTTGTTTTTTACGGTGATCTGAAATTGGTGATTGTTGATTTATAAAATCCACTTTACTAACTGAAAAAAGGCGGGCCTTTAAAAGGACTTTGTTGAATATTTTTAACTTTTAAACTGAGGTTTTATCGCTGGTGATGTTTGAAGACAATTGTGACGATTCTTGAAATCGCATTTTTTTGACGAAAGAGGTTTTAGGGTCATTGTGTTTACATATGAAATCGGCTTTCCAGTCATTATTATGTTTAGTGCTGCCCAGTGGCGTAGCCACCGGGGGGCGTGGGGGGGCGACCGCCCCCCCCCCATGAAACCTTGTCGCCCCCACTGAGATTTTGAGTTTCTAAAAAAATTATCATTGATCTAAATCTAAATAGTCGCGAATGATCCACATGATGACCACTGAGAAACGACCCTTCGACCGGCGACCGCGGACCAGTAAGCTGACAACCGGCATGACATAGCGCATAATGATAATCTAAAATGCGTATTAACACCCACTGCACTGCTCGCTCACACCACGGAACACGTATTATTGACAGGTGGTCCGTGGGTCATACAGTTTCAGTCAGCGATATCACGCGAATCGGCCACGCACAAACTTTTTCCTCCATTCATATAAGCTAAATAATAATATTAGACCAATTAAAATTCTTTGAAATCAGTGGCGAAGCCACGGCAGCGTGGGGGCTGTCCCCATGGAACCTTGTCCCCATGGAACCCAGCGCCCCCCACTGAAAAATTCCTGGCTACGCCACTGGTGCTGCCATATTTGTTGAAATATGAAATATAATTTTTGGGGGTTTAGGTACCGCTTTTATTTTTTTACTCACCCTGTACATGTGTGTATTTTGTTTTGGCAACATAATATTTTGGAGCCCTCTCCCCCCCCCCCCCCCCCCTTCCAAAAATTTGGTTCTGGTCCGCTTTTGATTACCAATAATTTGTTCGAGGTCTCAGACGCGAGGATATGATTATGACAACAAATCTTGAAGTAATTTTCCCAAAGACAGCTCTTGGAATAGTAACCCTTATATACTGCCCTCTTGCGTTAGCACATCGTCAGGCAAACTCGCAGCCCAGCTTGCATGGAACATTGTATGTACGGAGCGATTTATGGTCAAAATTTGTCTGTGTTCCTTCCTCCATGGTTGGACCCACTATTTCACGTTTCAACTTCAGTGGCCGCAAAGTGCAACTGCATGTATTGAAACCTTAACTTAAAAACAATCATACAGACAAGCGACTCTTAATTTAGCAGAACTTTAGGTACTTCTCAATTTTACAATTAGTCCTAAGGAAAATTTAAAAGAGGAGATTTAAGTAAAACTTGTTATTGCTCGAGGTTACTTAATTGTTTTATTTACATTCTGACATCTGTTATTCATGAAACGGGCCGCCCTGACACTATCTCCTCTCTCAACACTGTAAAATTAATCACGATGAATCGATTGCATCTGAGACTTATCGCGAGGTAAACTCCATTGTTACCGTCAAAGGAAACTCTTACTTCATAGGGTATTAAAGAGAAATTGTATTGCAAAAAAAGCAGTAGTAAAACTATTTCCATGTCACTTCCATACAACGTGTTTTTTTTTTGGTTTCGCGTATTTTGTCAGCTTGTTAGACAAATGAATCTACAACTCTTCAAATAGATTATGTGTCAATGATTACACGCTTCAAATTCTTCAATTTTATTGGAAGGATTAAAAAAAAAATCTCCCCCTAAAAAAAATTCCTGGACAGTATTACTAAGCGGAGACAGCAGTCTGAAGAAACTTGCTTTTAAATCAATTTGCCAGAGCTTAAAAACGATAAGTTTTTGTTTTTTTCTTGGTTCTTGTGCTGCAGCTTACATTTCAAACGTTTTCTCCCAATTTCCATGGTAACGAGAAACGAGACATACCTACATCTGGAGTAAATTTGGGATAGACAATTCTCCCTCAACGTGACCCATTTCTCAAAAACAAGGTCGCATTTTTTATTTAATTTCTGTTTTTTTTATTGGATTTAGGGGCGCAGACCATTATGTTGACATTGGTCGGCCTGGGCCTAATGACTTGTTTCCCACGGTGCAAACCCACGGGACCACGCCCCCACGGAGGAAAGACCTAGGTTTTGTTTATAAACGGATCTGGCCAAAGAATGTAAAGGGCTGTCAACTTTCAGCTGAGCCCCTTGTAATACGACCCTCAATTATAATGAACGAGAATAGGATCCGGAAAACCGCAGATTAAGGGATAGTAACAGGTGAATTGTATACAATGTACATGTACACATGTCATAGCTGTGTAGCCAGCCGGCCCCGCACGCACGTACACATGTACATGTACATGGTCATTCGTTCAGTAGCTATCCAGAGAAGCGGTTCGCGCCCAGCATTTGGGCCTGGAACTGATTTTATTTCTCACGGATTTCTGGACAAATTTCCCTATTTTGGAAAATTATTTGCAAGTTTCTGATTGAGGACAACCTTTTGAGTCAGCTTTTGACGTTTTCGAGCGACTGGAAGTGCGCTGAGGGTGTTTTCTTTGGATTATTATTTTTTTTTCACCGAGCTCTGCAGACGAAAGTGAAAATTGTACTCAGCTGTGGTTTGCGCGCTTTCGCACCGTCGGTGTGCAGCCTAGTCATGGCCGATTTTTTGGTCGGCCAAACCCGTCGGACATGGCGGGTTTTGACTGGAAATTTGAAAGCCTTAAGGTCGGCATATGGTCTGACTCAGTTGCTGCTGTGTACCCTTGTGCTCGCTGGAACTGTATTGGGGGATGAAATTGACGGCGACCTGGAAGGAAGGCGAGTTAAACGGGCGGTGCAAACGAACGTTCGGTAAGTAATTTTTAGAGAAAGTGTTTCGAAATGTGGAGATCGTCTGCTCGTGAAATTACAGTCGGTGCGCATGGCGAATGGGGCGCACGTTTTGTTACCGCGCGCTTCGTGTGTTTTTTTCTTGTAAAACTCGTCACAATAGCATGGATAATGCATTTTTCAGCAGTTTTTCCCTTTTTTTCTTTGATAAAAAGACTTCTTAAAAGGATTTGGCTATTTTTTGGTAGCACACTTACTATGCAGGTGCAGCCTAGTCTTATCAAGTTAAAGTATAACTTCGAATGGAAAAAAGTGAATATTGTGTGTATTTTATTCGCACAGAAGTAAGAAAAACTTTATTTTTCTGGCAGCAACTATTTTTAAACAAATGTTTGTGGAACATTTGATGACATAATTGAAAAAAAAGTTAGGAATTTTTTATTGACATAAGTCCCTGGAAATATACCTTGCAAATTTCTGTTCTCGCATTGTCTCCCAAAAATGTTGACAATTTTACACTCAAAATTCCCCCATATTTTTCTGCCAAAAATGCTTGAACTACAATAACCATCAGGGCCCAAGACATAAAGAAAATGGATGTTTTGCGTGGTTAATGCATTTCTCAGCATTTTCTCTTTTTATTTTCTTAAATAAAAAAGACTTCTAAAAGGATTTGCGATTTTTTTTACTGTGCAGGTGGGGCCTAGTCATATAAAGTTGAAGTAGAATTTAGAAGTTGAATGAAAACAAGTGAAAACTTTTCTGAGCATTGTTTCCTCAAAATTTTACATATTTTATTTGCACCAAAGTAAGCATTTTAAAAAAATTTTCTGGCAGCAACTTGTTTAAACAAATCAGTCTGCATGGGACATTTGGGAAAATAATTGGAAAAAAGTTAGGAAACCTCTCATTTGAGGTCATAGAATCGGTGGCCTTGTCGCAAAGCCTACCACACTGGAGGACACATGGAACGATGGACATTGTCGTAAGATACATGCATGTTCCCAATTCATCTCAAACCACCAAAACCACAGCATCATTGCAGAACGTGTACCAATTCCAGGAAACGTATAACAGTAAGAAAAATCGGAAGTGTTTTGTGATATAAAATATATAAAAAAAGCATAATTTGGTGCCAACATATATGTAGTGATTATGATGATGATGACGATTATGATGATTGCCGTAGCCTCATTAGGGACACAACCTAAAAAAGGAAGTGTGCTTTGTTAAAACAACTCAGAACGTCGTCGTGCTAAACAAGTTTATACAAAATCCAGCCAATATGGCCCTTGATCCCATTAGGACCTTGCATCTTATGTTGGATGGGTCCAAGACCTTCTTAAATTGCATCAGCGCAATGGTTTTGCCAAAATAATGTGTTCATTCATGATCCTAGGTGCTCCTGTTCAAAAGTTATGTTTTTGCTCTATCAAATGGGGTTATCTTGGATTTCTGGGTCAAAATGATGCCATAGCGTCAAACTGATGTCAGAATCGGAATCCTCATGGTCGACTTACCTGAAAAAGTGTCTTCATACATGATTCTAGGTGCTCTGGTTCAAAGGTTAATTTTTCAAGATGGCGCCGGTGGCCATCTTGGATTTGGCCCCCTTGTGAAAAATGCCGGGATTTTTGGGAGGGACCGGGGGGCTAATTTCTTTTAAAATGGTCCATAGAAGTCAATCCATCGTCAAACCATCCTAGCCAGAGAATGGTCACGGAACTTATGTTTTGGACCCTACTATATTGAATGTGAGTCCGGTCTTGAGTCTCTCGCGAAGTCCGAGTCTTGAGTCACTTGGGTCGAGTTCAAGTCCAAGTCACAAGTCATTTGATTCAATTCTGAGTCCAAGTCATTTGTAGAAGTCTGAGTCACTGAAATTGTGACTCGAGATAGACTAATCCTGAGTTGTGGACTCAAATCCTACAACACTTGCCTTTCAAGAACAATGTAACATGCATGGCATTCTGTCTGTTTGTGCTGTGAATTATTTGTGCCGTAATTTATAACCCCACTGTCCAAAAGACCAAACAAAAAACAAACCAAAATCCAGAGGCCGTAGAAATTGACTGGTTTTTTTTCTTCGGTTTTTTTTAATTTACATGCTTCACATTAAACCTGAAACTCAAATTCTGGAATGGAACTATAAGAAATCAGAGTCAAAATTAAATGCGTATTAAAATGTTAAAGGTCATTATATTTTTATGCACGTAAATGCCTTTTTATTTACACAACCAAGTCCAGTCTTCCTTTTGCGACCAGAATTAACTGGGACAGATTCCTGTCCATGTATATTTGAACTGGATTGAATTGACTACCAATTCATTTTGCTTCCTTCAGTCACAACTAACTAACTAAGCCATTTTCTAGGTGCCAGGCTAAACTTTAATCTCAGGAAAGTTGCGTGGAAATTCCAGATTACCTTCAGTCAATAAAAGCACTTGTGTTGCTGAGGTGATGGGGCATTACGTTAGTTTCGGTCACTTTCTCTCTAAGTTGTTTGAAAGGAACAGGTTGGTTCGTCATTCGAATGTGAAGTCATAATCTTGACCTTTTTTAGCGTAGTATGGTGTTGTGGTGATTATGTTTGAAGCATTGTGTCTTGTTGATCCATATTCCAATGGAAATTGCAAATGAATGACATTTTTACAAATAATGCAGTTTGACGCCATGAAAAATAACACAATTTTTTTGGTTAGTCACTTCATTGTATTTCGGGTTTGTAAATCTTGCTACATAGTTGCACAGATCTTAACCACTTCGCACTGGGATTATTTTGACATTGACCAGACCCACGCGCAGGATTGTTTTCACAAACCTGGATGCCAGACGGGTTCATGCCATCATCTGCGGGTAGCACACCGGTTGCAGACAGGTATTTCCGGCCTCGCTCATTGCGTGTTTATCCGTCATCCGTTTTGAATACCGCAAAACCTTTGCGTGTATACAAAAGTACGTCATTCAAAGTGAACTGGTTAACATTTGGAGGAGGTCATGTGGTTAATATGGTGACTGCTCTGTACATGTACAAATTCCATGCATAACAGTTTACAAAAGTTGGTGTCAGAGTAATATTAAATGCATCTGTCAGGGTAAGGCTGAACGTTTGGCAAGGGGATGGAGTGTTTACAGGTTCAATTTTCATATGAAGCACTTTGACAAATGGGTTTACACGTACCACAGATTCCTCCATAAATTTGTATTAAAAAGTGATTACAACCGGCATTTTTATACAAACTGAAACCATATATCCTGCCACAGACCTTGACTGATTTTCATGTCGGCAGTGTTCGTGTGAAGTCCAGGTATTACCACATCCTCTTGGCTTGATGCTGTGCAGGCAGTAGACCTTTTTTTCAAGGAAGTATTTGGCCTGATTTTAGTGAAGTTTTTGATATTGGTGGGAGAAATCGGAGATCCTAATTGCACTAGAAGTTCCCATTAGGTTCACAGTCAACAAAAAGTGATGAGTGACGTGCCGCATGAAATGCTCTCCATGATACTTGGGTAAAGTTTGCAAGATTCATGGACCACTGCATGGCCTTTGCAAAAACACTTCAGAGTTGAAATGGTGAAAAATGGATGGTAACTCTCTGATCAGTGGAATCAGCAGGCTATTCATGCACAAGGAAGAGCATTAGCGAGTGAATGTGGTCTTAATCAGAGACCATGGAGCAAGTTGAAGGATGTTCCAGATATTTTCTTGAGCTTGTGTCACAAAAAATGAAAGGCTTAATTTTTTAAGGTTGGTTTTGAATATCCGGTTTCCAATGTCCAAACCGAATAGTGGAATTCAAACCAAAATTTCAAAAAAAAAAAAATCAGGATTTGAGTTCCCCTACTAATTTAAATCATTTAAATCAGTGGATAAAAGTTGTGTTTTGACTTTGGTTATTTTATCACTATTAAACTATTATGTGACTAATGGAAATAGTTCCACTCAGTTCAACTTTGTAAGGTAAATGTAGTGAAATGTAGGCTTCCTCTGGCACTGTAGCTTGAGGAAATCTGTAGGAAGAAGACAATTGACTAATTCTTGAGTTTTGGAAATAGGAGGAAAATCCTTGGATGAATAATCTAGGGAAAGCAACAGAATCATGCAGGAAAAGAACAACCCACTGGGTTTTGAACCTAGGCCATCGAGGAGGATGACAATAGAAAGAACCACTGCAACAACCTGTATCTTGAACTTGAGTTGTTGGGTATTGAAACTTTGACACACCCGTTGAAAATTAGGCTCCTAATTTCCCCCCCCCCCCCCCCAATTGACCAGGCAAATCAGGACCCTTTACCAACTTGGTTCCAAGTCTAAACAGACAGATGTGGGTTGACCCAGGGCCAGGGCTCAGCCCCACAGGCTGACCGCAGCTAGCTACCACTGTCTGGGACTATTCCGAAGGAAGTTTGGGTGTCCCAGGGATCCACGATCATTATCAACATTTACACGGTCACCTGACAGACAGGGACACCCACGTTATCAATGTCTTTAACCTTTGTTCAAGGTTAGAATGTCTGGTGCACTACCACAAGCTATAAATAGTCGGCCAGGTTCCTGCTGAAGTGGCACCTCTAGAGGTGAATTCTAGAGTTGACTGATATTTTTGATATCAAAAAGCCATTTCTAAAGATCATGATTTGAGGTTTTCCCAGTTTACCCCTATAGTCTATGTATTGCCCGAAACCTCAGCTGATTCCTACATACATGTACTGCCCATAAGCACTCGGTGATTATACAGATTCTTCAGTGATGAAATACAATGTATTACAATGTTGTAGGGTTGTCCATTTTTGAGTAATTTATAATTCAATTATTTAAAACTGTGTTGGACCTGAGATTTGAATATACAACCCTTAACGATCCACTTTTACATGCGCCAATTACAACTTCGTGCCGCGCTGGTCAACTGCAAATCACGCCGGATAAAATTTGCTAGTAAAAAGGATGGGAACAATATAACTGCCATCGACGAAAAAGTAGAGTTTTTCTTCGGAATATTAGAACTGGCAAAAAGCTATTGGAATACTGGGTTTATGATCGAATGTTGGAATGTTCGGTACATACACGCCGCGTACATGTATTCAGGACAACCCTTCAACGTTGTACAGATACTTAATGTACAAGTAATGGGTTAAATATGTAAACTTGAACACAATGACACAATGTTTTTTTAGAAACTGGTAGCAACTTTCTTATTTGTTTGGATAAAAACATTGAACAAGTCCTTGCAATTGCAGAAAAAAAAATTGAAAAACAAAGTAAAAGGCAGTGAATCAAGCTTTGCACAGAAGTTCAAGGACTTTATCTGTCATTTTTATATTAAATTCAAGTAGAGTCAGACCTGGTGACAACAATGACAAGAATTGTATATTTCAGGCATGGGTATGTTATGATAACCTTGTTGGTCAATGGGGCATTTAATGCCTGTGTACGTTTGTATTATTGTTTGTGGGTCCTAGCTCGATGGTTTGTGCAATCGGGTGTGAACAAATTGTATTACAGTCACAATATCAGTCTATACAGTGTGTATAACAAATGTATGCCTAGAAGGTGTGACATCTTCTTCTGTTCAGTTATTTTTATGCTGCAGGACAATGAATCTTCATAACCACATTTACAACATGAACTTCATTCCTGGCTGTATTTTCCTGAACGTTAATTTGATTCTCATTTTTTATCGATTGAAGTATTGCACTGTTATAATAAGTAGTTCTTCTTTTCCACATTTTTGGCCTCTTATCTGTTACTTCTTTGTGGTCATGTTGACACAAGTGGGCATTTTCTAAAAGTATCTTTGGGGAGGGGGGGGGGGGGGGCCCCTCCTGTGGCCTATCCTTTAGTTAAATAGAGGAGAATAGGCGTACATCCCATTGTATTCAGGCCCATGGCCCCTTGGCAATGTTTGCATTAATCTAAAGATGGCCAAACTTAATGCTTAATTGTACACTAACCTTCTAAAGTCTGGGTTAAAAGAAAACATGTTTAGCGTCCGGGTTTTTAAAAAGAAGGAGGAGGCGGGGCTTTTAAAAATTTATTTTTATTTCAAGATAGCCGACAACCGTTGGTTTTTACACTGTTCAAAGATACAAAAATATGAAACGGACATGCTGGACAAGAGAATTAAACATATTTACAGTGTTTTTAATAGTTTTCTAGCACGGTTTTATTCTTGTCCACGCCGACTCGACGAGGCTGGTTTGGAGATCGCAGGGTCGACTGCATGATGTGGGAAGTGACTGATAGAGTCTAGAATTAGAAGTTCCGACTTGCAAGTATTTGATTTTACGATGGATCAGTCGACATTTTTGCTTTTTAAAAACAAAAAAATCAAAGCAGCCGCCAAAACAATTTTTTTAATGCGCCTAACAAGAAATAAAAAATAAATGTCTAATTTTTGAGGAAAGTTTTTGTGGGTGATAACCTTATTCGTTTATATCTAATGGCATGCAGCAGTGACTTTTTGGCCTCGCCGGTACGTATTTCCAGCAGTGAATGGAGCCATCAACTTTAGAGCCATTGTAACATAAGACCTGCGCTGCTGCAAATGCGTATCATGTTAAATGACAATTCTCAGTGTGATATGAGGAACCATGCTAGTTTAACAGCAATCCAGAGAACACACAACTGCTCTAAATTTGGGAACCAACATTTTGTACACAAAATTAATTTGCTGGATAATTACACAGAAAGGTATTTAGTTGTACGAATGTGTATTCTACTTTCTAATGGTCTTTCCAAGTCATCACGCAGTTCGTAAGAAATGCATTTTATATAGTTTAAATGGGCACACTAAAGGGACGCTTTCATCCAGACGATTGATGACACTGTCCCTTTAGGTTTGGTGAAGTGAAATCCCCTAATGATGCACACATGACACTCTGATTAGTGCCAATAGGTCACACCATGGGATGTTATCTGTGTTCTTTCCTGTCTGTGGATACCCCTGGGGTTGTTACCTTTTTTTTTAGTGACAATACAATGTTACCGTAGTCAGGATATGGGACTCGGAGATTGCTGGTGATTATTTGGGGTTAGTAACAGGCCAGGGCATTTCAAGGCTCACGGAAATAGGATTCATCAAGTGCATGCAGTGGCGCATCCAGAGGCGGGCAGGGGGACACCTTGTCCCCCTGGCCGATTTTTTTTTGACAGATATTTTTTTGTTTCAGTGCGCTGTGGTCCAATGGTTACGGTGTTCGACTCGTGTGCCGCGGTACATGGGTTTGAATCCTGACCGTGGGAACATGGTACTTGTGCTCTTGAGCAAGACACTTTACCATTATTGCTTCGTCCTTCGAAATGGATGTAAAGCTGTAGGTCCCGTGTGTTGTGTATTGCACGTTAAACCCAGTAACACTTGTCGCCAAGAGAAGGGGTTTGCCGCGGTGTTTCTGGCAGTGGCAGCAATTATGCGCCGCAGCACCTAGCAAAACGGTGCTACATAATGGGTCTCATATGTTCATAATACTTCATTGTCTTTGGTTGCATTCTCCCCCAGCGCTTTGCATCCTCTGGCAAAAGGCGCTATATAAATACAGTTATTATTATTATTATTATTATTTCAATAAATGGTTTGAGAGTTCTGACATCAACCCAAAAACAGAAAACCAGGACAGTGGTTAAACCAAAGCAGCACTGCACTTGCACTTTTTGCAGGCCCAGTTCAACTGCAGTGGACCTTGAAAGGTCAAATATCACTATCAGTCTTTACGAGAAAAAAAAACACATCAGAAATCTTCTACAGTACATAGGGTACACACCCCATGAAACTCTGCGTTTCCTTTTTTGCATAATGTAAGTAACAGTTCAGTCACTTCAGTGACTTCACACATGATTGGCCCCATTCCGCCCCCCTTAGGGACTCAAAGTAAACTGAAGGGTCTTTGCTCCAGGCAGATATGGTGCACTTGCAGCAAGTGAACTTTTTTTGGGGGCAGGGGTGTAGGGGTGTTTGTTCTTGGGTGGCACCTCAGTGGAAACATGCAGGGTGACATTTCTGACCCGTGATACATTAACAACAGTTAATATTTTTGTACCTGGGGCGTGTTGCTGAGTGGGTGCCTATGACTGATGTCTTTGGTGTGTGGGCTGCATACGCCTACATGCATAGTAACATAATGAGGTACAGCTTGCCTCGTCAAGATTCTCCTTGAGGCCAAGTTCTTAATGTGGAATAAATTGTCAAACTTTGGGTTTGGATTGCAACAAATTGTCTAGTATTTTTCTTTTTACTTGTAGTTTGCAATGACATTCGTCGTTGGTTGCACCATACATGTATGAAGTAAGTCTGTGCATCGGAACCGGGTACCCAAGTACCCGACCATTGATGTCAGGAACCGGTTCCAGATTATGGGATCGGGTACCTATAACTTACTTTACAAATTACTTAGTAACTCATCAGACAATGAAAAAGTAAGGTTTTGAGTGTCACTGGTGGGGAATTGTTTTTTCAAATAAAAACAAGGCTACATTGTACATGTATTTGAGAAATTAAAACAAAACATATTTCACATTTATGATGCTTACGAAAGATGCAGTTTACACCATAAATATATGCTAACTGTACACTTGTATCTTGCTGCATTGACACACTGATGTGGTAGTATTACTATTAAAGGGAAAATACAACATTTGCAAACATCAAAAAATAAATTTACCAAATCATTTTGAAATACATGTACCCTGTTGGACTGTTAGTGAATGACAGTGTAAAGCATCCTGTAAAATCATGGCACCTGGTATACTGTCATTTTCAAGAAAAGTGGTATTTTTGTATCAATTTCCAACGCTGGTCAAATACTGGCCCCAATTGACCATCGCACTTGTTTGCAATCGATTACACACCTATGAACAGGTACAAGCCAGCTAGACTGGTTCCCTGACCTTACAATTCCCCAATGTACGTAAAGTGCTCTGTTTCTTTTTATATGGAGTCAGGGAACCAGACTACAGGAAAATGATTGTTTTTCTTGGTTTTTATAGCATTTTCGAACCCAAAACCTCAAAAAAGTCAGTGTAACTATATTTGCTATATATTTTCAACCCCCCAATTCCATCCATTTCTGAAAATTACAGCAAAAGCAAATGATGTATATTTCCTTTAATATGAGGACTTGAACAATGTGAACAGCAACTTCCGAGATACGAAGTTTGGGGTTGGATTTCTTAAACCCATTTTTTTTTCAATCAGGTACCCAGTTCCCATACTATACCCCTAACCAAAAAGTGATGTGGCATGTGCACAAAGTCCACAGATGATCAGTCACTTAGTGGTGCGCCCGACGGATTAATCATATGCATTATGTCAGTTATTCGGTATCATTTTCTGGTTAATTATAATCACAAAAATTCATTTTTTTTCATTCACAATATGTATTGATTAAAAACCTAACAATAACGGCAGGCTGATTTTTTGGTCTATGTCTCATTCAAACATGAATAACTTTTGTTAGAAGAAGAGTACTTTTATAAAAAGTGAAATTGAAAAAAATAACACAAACAATTCATCTTTAATGTCTTGGGAGCTGAAAAAAAATAGGAAAATTTGCATTTTAAGAAGTATTTAAATTCTGTGTATTTTGATCTGAAATATGGTTTTCTGTTGTTATTGCAGGGGGCTCCATGTGTGTCGTTCTCAGGGAAGGTACATCTGTTGTCCAGGCTGGAAGCCCAACCCAGGAAGTGGGCTATGCCTTACACGTAAGTTTCCATCGTAATCTCATAAAAGCATGTTTGGAGAAAATAAACTTTGTGAATTTTTTCCATAAGTATTTTGTAGTTTCATTCATTTCAAGCATTTACTAATTAAATGTTGGCTGAGTCAACTCTAACATAACTTAACCCATCGAACCCCAACGGCATGTTTTGTTGGAATCTGTCAGGATGGGTACAGTTCCCCTAAATTGACAATCTTTTTTTACATGGGGTTGGCACGCCTCCAGAATCAAAGTCAGAAAAATGTGTGTATAGTTTTTCATATGGTGTTGGAATTTGCCAGGATGGGTATGGTTCCTAGTAAATAATATTGAGGAAGTTAGGGTTAATGATGAAGGAGAAATGGTGCTCAATTGTGAGTCTCTGAAGAACTTGTACCCTTGCAAGAACCATAGCTCTATGCTTGATAAAGGTATCGACAAATTGGGGGGCCACCAACATTGGGCTAGAAACATATCACATGTACACGTAGCTTGACATTTGGTGGATCTGGTAATCAGGAGGTTGCAGGTTCAAATCCCGTACATCAGATTCGAACCAGCCAAGCGATCCCGTTAGCTCGGTGGTCGAGTGGTAAGACATCTGCACTAGAAAGCAGGAGGTTGTGGGTTCGAGTCCCACCCGAGTGATTTTTTTCTCCAATTTTCACTCGGGAGGTAACACACTGAGTATACAGTGCTTATACGTCAGTGAAGGGCAAAACCTTATTTGATTTACATCACCCCAACGCAAAAAAATTCCATCTTATAAATAGTTAATATGGTACCCGCTGCTATGTACATCAGATTTTAACCAGCCAAGCGATCCCGTTAGCTCGGTCGTTGAGTGGTAAGACATCTGCACTAGAAAGCAGGAGGTTGTGGGTTCGAGTCCCGACCGAGTGATTTTTTTCCAACTTTCACTCAGGAGGTACAAGTAACACACTGAGTATACAGTGTTTATACCTCGGTGAAGGGTAAAACCTAATTTGAAGCCCAGTGCTACTGCCTATATTTTGCTTGTTTGTGTAGCCACAGAGATTTGACCAATGGAAACCAGCTGGTGTGGGGTGTTATCCAAATAGCAGCAATTGGTACAAATTGGCCCCATAATAGCCAAACGGTTGATCCTATTTTTGGTGTCATCATCCAAAGTTTGATTGATTAAAGTTTGATCTGAAGCTTGTGTCCCACGCCAATCTTATCGGTGGCCACTTGAGGATGGAAATGTAAATTCAAATCACAAACAGGAGTACTTTATAAATAGTCGGGTGCACCACAAAGTGACGTATCGTTAATGGACTTTGTGAATACGATGCTTCGGCACTTCGTGGTGCGACCAATGAAGTAATGCTGTGCATTCCTTCCTCAAAACCCTTTGCTTTCTTGCTTGGAACTTTCATGAATCTGCCCAAAACTCCAGAGGCCAAAATATTGAGTCCGGTGACAGATTTTTATAAAAACAGTGGACTTTTTTAAGAACTTGACTTTTTGCATGAACCACCTGGAAATGATATTATCAAAGAGCACAATGCATGAAGGAACTGAGTTAAATGTTCATCAAGTAGCATGATACTGTGGTATTTATTTTTTGGCGGTCATGAAGAAATACCATTGGCAGTTTCACTCCCCCCCCCCACCCCAGAAATGCCCCACTCCCACAACCTCCTTGATCCTCCAACACATCCTCTGGGGTCTGTCACTTGAAGGAATGTGTGGGTCAAAAACTGTCCACCACCAAAACAAATGATAGATTGAAGTACACGTGCATTCATGTGTAGTGTCAAGCTAAACATCAAGCCAAAAAGTCTCCCATGTTTTCTTCAAAGAACTGTGGATTCTGTCTTGGGATTGATTATTTTGACTTCACAAGAGAATACTGCCATGCAAAGCCTAAACCAAAACAGCTGTTTTGCAAATGATGAAGCAGCCCATTTTATTGATCCCATAACTCATTATTTGGAAGTAAGTTATTTGATCAATCAAAATGGGAACCACTTTAGAAAGGTATGCTCAAACGTTGAATCTAACTGGACAAACATTTGCAATTCTCCAGTTCTTTTCAAGTTCAGGACTGATCACTATCCATCAACATCATTTGTCAATTTGAAATCAAAGTGTTCAACATCAGCTGTGTACATTGATAGTTTTCGTCTGCTTAAAGGAAAAATGAGCAGCAGGAGCCAATTTTGGGCCAATTGACAGTAATGCAGAAACCAGACGCTGAAGTTCCCTTGACCCTTGTGAAAGTCACTGACCTTGGCCAACTAACCACTCACTTCCTATTTAGTTGTGTTGTGTACAGAGAATTATGTAGACCAGCTATATGTATTTCTCTTTTGGGTCCTTGCTCTATGCCCATGATGTTGGCACAGTTATAGGTATGTTGCAACTGGGTTGAGGCCAAAGGGGGAGGGGGGTGTGTGAAGGCATATTACTAGCATGGAGGAATAAGAAGTCAGACCATGGAGGAAGGAATTCATGGTCAGACCAGTCGCCAGGGGGAGGGGGAGGGGGGTGCCCCCCCCCCCTTGGCATTGCTACTGGTAGTGGTAATGGTGGGCGCTATAAAGTAAATGATCTCCTTTACTTGTATCTGTGTGATTCCTCCTTTTGATCCTGGACTGACCTAACTTGCAATAACCCTAAAAATACCCGCAACCGACCACCACAGCACTCCATTGTTTTATTAATTTATGCAGGAGAAAATACCATGTAATACAACTTTAATATCTAAGAAAGGGGTTAAAAGTTACAGTTCACAATGTTCAAGGTTCACATGAATTATGAGAAAAAAAAACCACCTCAAACACGTTCAGGACGACCTGAATCGCATACGTGTTTTTCAACATATTTTTCAAGGTGAATGACGTACATCTAGGTAAACTTTACTGTTCCTAAAATCAGTATACTTTTTATTATCTACAGTAACTTAATTTTGCTAATTTTGAGCTGCTAGGGCTTCAGCTCTACTTTAAGTTTAAGCTGCAGTTCTGTCAGAAACTCTGGCCAATAGTAACAAAAGGCAGTAAATAAACAGTGATCAAATGAACTTAATGCTTCAGACAATGACAATTCAGCTGCAGGCCTGTGCTTCACATGCAAATTAGGTAGGTGAACCACTCACAAATAAGATGTTGGTCAAGGAACATTAACAGCAGTATAGGTGTACACAGGTTAAATGTTAAAGGTAAAATCTGAGGTCTTAGAAACTATAAAGGGGGAGAGATGGGAGGCTTAATTGGGTGTACAGTAGTAATATAAAGTCAATTTCTTGGACATTTCTTATTAGGGCCAGGGAAGGAGCATAGGGATTTATATGTCACAACTGGATTGCGAGCCTAGCCAAAATCTGGGCTAGATGGAGGGGCAGGGCTTGAAGGTAAACTTGCACATGCAACAAGTAGGCCTCAGGCAATCCACTTACTGAGTACTTTTGGCTGTAATTTCACCCTCCTTGTATCTGATAACTCTGTGGTTGCACAACCAATGAAGGGATATCCTCCAAGCTCCAACCAAGCACAGCCATCAGAGTTGGGTAATCAGGGGTTGAAATTGTTCATTCCGGAGGGTTTTCGTCTACCTCCTGGGCTCCAGTGGGCATGCATGTCTACGTCTGTAATTAGATACAGCTGGCCACATCACAAATGGAAAGATTAAACAAAGTGTAGCCATAAATGGCAAAATATATATGATCTGACTATGGTCTGACATTTCAGGTGATTTACTGACCAATCCTATCCAAACAAAAAGGGATCATAGCTTAAATGTTATAATAGCAGTTATATGCCAGTTGCAGGCATGCAATTTTTCCTTGGATCCGCTGATTTCCTTGTTTTTTACTTCTCAAGAATGCCATTACAAATTGAAAAACACTGTACAAAGTCTTGTGTGGTTTGGAGTTCCCTCTTTTTTCCTAAGTTTCCAGTTGCATGCCTGCAGCTGCAGTTGTAATACAATCCCTTCCGTGGCAGCAGAAGAGTATTAGGTGAGGAAGAAGGGGCATTTTCCCCACTTGAAAAGCGTTTTCTTTGCCTGGAAAGCTTTTGATAGCGGGGACGTACATGTATGTAGGTACTAGCTGTGCCCCTCCAATTTCAGAAACATTCCTCTGTCATTGACACAAGCACTTGCAGTGCAATTGAATCTTGTTACTGTGAAGCACTATTGACAGATTTGCTGAATTAAAGGTTTTTTTCAGTGGGTCAAAAAACGAAGAAAGAAAAGAGCATATTTCACTAAAATAAAATTGACAAATTGAAAGTTTGTTGCAAGACAAAATGTTGATGAGCAGCTTTAAAGGTATAGTCCGTCATTTGTAATATGTGCATTTTGTTCGTTTGAAGCAACAAAAGTGCTCAAGATCTAAAGAAGGCAGAAAGAAGGCTCGAATATTTCGAGAAAAACAACATTCTAGGATCTCGATTTCAAATCAAAAGTTGCTGAATCATGTTTTGAATTGGGCCTGAATTCAGGGTCCGAGACACGTTCTCACTGAGCCGATTGCAGCTACGCGATGTTGCGCACTGATCTGACGAATAATACTAGCAAACGCGCAGGCGTGTGCATCGTGCCAATTTTTGCGTACGCTTCGCCGAATAACAAAATTAACTACTAATTTAAATTTCCTACAGTGCTTCTTAAAAAGCACCATTGGAAAAGCCTTTTTTTTGTCGATTTCTTTAAAATGACAGCTTGCCAGAAAGAATAATTTCACAGAGAGTTTAGTCCCCTTTACTATCTTTCAACCAAGTACATGCATGTTTTTCAAGAATAATTACGCCAGTTACTTTTTGGATAGCTGCAAATGATGGATTCTGGCTTTAACCATAAAATATTTTCCAATACCATTTCATATTGCCCTTGACCATGGACCTCCTGTATTTTAACCCGTATGTTATTATACACATCTGTAATTGTACTTCATCTCTGAAAATCTCTTTTTCCTTCAATCCTTATCTCATCTGCAGCTGTTTGCCGAGGCTCCTGCGGGGAGGGTGCATGCAGCGCCCCTAACACCTGCACCAGATGTCAACAAACGGCTTACGGGACAACGACATGCCAACGCACTGCACCAGCTTACACGAGAACATCTTACCCTGGTAAGAAAAAAATTGAGTAACTTTTTTAATTGCATTGAGCAATCTCATTCGCATCAGGAGTAACTTAAGTCCGCCCTCAAGTTGCCCTTGCGACAACACAGAGCAGTGGGTGAATGACTTTCCAGGATCCAGCTTCTCCTGAGCTACGATCGTCGGGAACATATCAGTTGCCGATTATTTTGCGACCACAATGTAACTTTGACGATATTAAGAGGATGGGCATCAGTCGGTGCTAAAAAATTTACAATTTTTACACTGCGACGGAATGTGTTTCCAACAGGCAGGAATCAATCTCAGTCAACCTTGGTGAAATTATGACATCGTGTGTGCATCCGCATCTTCTTATTTCATTGTGAAGCCAATCAGCATTAGGCAAAAATGGTTGAATGAACAATGGAATATGGTTTGATTGTTATCAACCCACGCACTGTCATTTTGAAGACATCACATGCTGTCTTGCACGGGGTGTTGCTTGAGCCTCAAGAGGTTTAATGGTTTTGTAGTCGCACATTTTGACCATTGTGATATTACATGTACGTGGCCTGTTTTCGAGTAGTATAATGGGGGGAGGGGTAAGTGGTGCCAACAAACGTCAAAATAGTCCCCCCCCCAAAACAAAAAGACAAAAGGAAAACCAACTTCCAAAAATTGTGAGCCTCCCCCCCCCCCAACAAATCCAAATCCTGGGTGCGCCACTGATCACATGATCACGCCTATACCAAGGCATTGTCGAAACGTGGGTGACATGAGCATGGTTGCTATTATTTTGTGTCCAGATGCCACTTGTTCCGCAAGAACAACATGATTTCTTTAGTGACCTCAAGCATTACTGCTTGATGCCAATGGTTCAGTCACAGCACAAGCAAATACAGGTTGACCTGAGGCCACCCCTATGCATTTTTATCTAGACTTAAATTGAATAGAATCGACTCTGAATAAAATCGTGACTCCGGAATCAGAGGCAGTTCCACAAGTGCCCATTTATCAGGAGAGGGGAGAAACGTTGAAGGTTACCTCCGAAGGTTGGATAAATGGAATAAATACAAGCAAAATGTCTCAGATACCCCAGAATCTCTTTAATATTTATGCCCCACCCTTTTGGGGTAAGTTCCAAAGCCCGATTGCAACTAACAGTTGACAGATGTGCATTCTTGCACTCCTCAGTCAATTGATGATGTCCCTTGCTCTATGGTGTACCCTCCAGGCTCAGCAAAAAACTGTAGCAAAGTCCAGTAACTACAAAAAAGCTATCATAACACTAGAGGCACAAAAACTGCAAAGAAGTAGCCCTCATTGGGACCTGTACAACCTACCATGAAGCACTCTTAAAGTACCTTACTGCCTGTAAGTTACTGGATAACCAGTTTGTTAGATTATTACACAAGAGCAAAAAGGAACAACATCCTATTCTAAGTAAAGTGTTGACTACTGAAACCAATGCAGTATTGCAGTATTGATCTGTGTTAAGGAGATTAGGTGGGATAATCCAGCCCCTAGCCATGGCACAATTTGGTGCTTTGTTTGACCTTGATTTGACAGTAAACTGTGAAGTGTGCTAGATGTATGGGGATTAGCACACCTACTAATACAAGATGCACTCAATGGATCCCAGTAGCGATTTCCTAATGGCTTTCTTCTGTAGTAAATCAGTGTTCAATTCTTCTTAGTTATTGATATTGATTTTGTTTTCCAACAATGTTTTGAAAAAGAGCTGATGGTTGAAGAGGGTTGGAAGTTCAACTTTCCTTTTCGTGTGTATAGTTTTCACTATACTGGAGTTGTCAGGCCATCATCAATTCCATCAGAAGTCAATAACAAGTCACAAGTCGGATCAAATGCATGGGATTCACAGTGACAAAGAAATTCCTTTTTCACAGAGTTATTTTTCTTGAATAGCTTGTCACTTTACCCGAGAATAGATGACATATGATTGATTTGTTGCCGATTTATGAGGTTTGCTTCAGCACCCTTCTAAATACCACTAAAATCATAAGATTTTCCCACTCCCACATGCTCCACCACCCACACTGGAAGTTTTCATGTTTGAAGATTAATTGTTGCAAAGTGCACTGTCTTTACATGTATGTATTTTGGTAGCATATCTGGCAGCAATTGCAGACACTTCTTGTGATTTAACTCTATTTCAAATGTAACACCTGTCTTTCTCACCTTATCTCAGAAGATAAGGTTCACGGGACATGATTATACATGTACTGAGAAATCACCTCTGAATAAGACTGAAGGTTGAGAGAATTTGACTGACATTTTAGTGGTAGAGGCCTTTATGTAGATTTTTCAAATGGGGTTGGCTTGATGTGTTGTAGAGTCAACACTTTGAGGCCTTTGCGCGCTATTGTCTCACCTACAGTACTAACGTCTCTGTGTTGAAATCTGGTCCCATCAAAAATACGCTTTGTCTTGATTCGCAACAATCATTTCAAAAGTATTTGTACCAATATTTCTTGCCGAAACCTCATAGCCTGTTTCAATACTCGGAGGTCTGCACTAGGCGTGAAATTGTCGAACAATAGGCCGTGCTGGCAACGGCCAATCTCAAGAATCAACAAACAGTCGCCTCCCACAGACTTCACGGACTTGTGTGTGTGTGCAAAAGGCACAAAGGGATTAGCGTGTTTAGATGTCACCGGAGGCTTGAGTCAAGGCACAATCTTGACATTTCAACTAGTCATCAGCCATGCCTGTGTATAAAAGCAGCCTGTGCGTGTTCAAGTCTTATGGACACTAATTGGTTAAGGGCAAGGCATTACCACTTCTCTCTCTAAAAAGAATATCCTATCAGTAGGAGGAGACAGAAAGTTTCTGTAAAAATTTAGATTGTTTTGAAGTAAAGGTCATGTTACCTTTAGAGGCAACAGAAAGCAGTTGCTCCAGCTCATACATTATTTTGAAGTCTATAACCACTCTGGCTTCACTCCCCTACATCCCCACCACATGCTGTGCCAACTGTTATGTCTGGCCAATGTACGCAATCATATTTGTCCACATGCTCTGCACATACATGTTTTCATGTTATGGTAGTAAAAAAATGTGCAGGAAGCTTTCAATTTCTGGGCAGTCTGGTGACCTGGGTGACCCGAAACCTGCTTAATCAATCATTTATTTTCACACTGTTTATCAAGCTGTTGCCAAAATAAGCAATGGAAAGGGGAGACATACAAGCTTTTTGCTGTCAGGTATGCTGAGGTGTAAAAATTCAGGAGAACCTCTATCACTACAAATAATACACTGCATGACAGAGCAGAAGCAAATACAGATTCTTTTCTAGGAATTTGCCTTTCAATAATATGCACATTTGGTATGGAACAAGTGTGCTTGAATTTTGACTGTAAGAAAAAAAAAAAAAAAGCGATACAAAATAACAACTTTAAAAGGGATATTTCTATTATCACCATTTTGCATACCCCTTTTTTATGAATGGAAGAGGCACACAGACCAACCTTGGAGATCTTCTCAGGCCCCTCCCCCTCCCCTCCTGGCGTGGGCTATGTTTGTTAGCCTTGTGTCCAAGTTGTGTCTATTGAGGTCTGATCATGGTCTGATGACTGACTATGCAGGCCTTTTTTAGTGTTGATAATTATGCGGGTGTGTATTAGTCTCAGACAATAACAGTTGGCTGTGATACACACCACCTCTTCACGTCCCTGCAACTTTGTTAAAGTAGAAAATATTTCTCATGTATGGAATTTTGGAAATTTCTCAGGGTAGTAACAGGAAAAATACAAGGGCCTTTGTTTTCACTCAGAAGAAGGAAATATGCTGGAGCCCTGTTTTAATCTCAACTAAAGCGATTGTTTTATAACTCCCACTTTTGCATAACATCCCTGAAGGAGTCATTGTCCTTTTCCTGTCATTGTCTGGAGTCCATTTAGCCTTTGGCTTATCATGGAGTCATTGCTGGTCAGTTGGTCTGGGTGACCCACTCTTACTTTTAGGAACTTGTCAAGGACATGCATACATACTACATGTAATCACATGCTGGCATTCAATAGTGACTGTATATCTGTACATAAAAAACTATGTAACGTTATTAATATTTTTAAAACATTATAATGCATTGTAATTATAATGGCTCTTATGAATGAATTAAGTAGGCTTAGATAAATTGGGCCTGCGTTTATTATTTGGTGTGTTGTATTAAAGCAGAATAGCTAGTTAGTCTCGACCACCGTTGGAAATTGATACCAAAAATACCACTTTTCTTGAAATTTGTCAGCACACCCAGGTGCCATGATTCTACAGGATGCTTTAGAGCTGTCATTTTACTAACAGGTGATTTCACTTGATTATTTGCTAGTTTTTGTTTTTGATGTTTGCAAAGTTGTATATTTCGCTTTAAATATAATTTATTCTGATTTTGATGTGCAGAACGTGCCATGAATGACCAACAAGACACCACAGGAATTCAATCATGGACTTTCCAAACCAAAAATCTTTTTGTATGCTTCATGGTCATTCACCTTTTTGCCAAAGTGGGTCAAAGCTCTTACAGTGAATAAGCCTACATTGCATGAACTCATCCTTCACCCGTTTCATTCCAAATTGGAGTATTGGTTGAGAATCCTCAAAAAGAAAACACCAAGTTGTCGGATGTTTTGAACTGTGTCACTCATTGGAGCTTCAATTGGGCCCCATGCCTCACTGCGCGAGCCCTGAGACCAATTTCCTGGTGCTTGGTCCTTCTTTCAGATTTGATGGAAAAACACAATTTCCCGACTTCAGACCACAATCTTGCATCCACTTCCCTCCATACAACCATGCAGATTTGTGAAAGTGGTGAAAGAAAAATCCTGAAATGTTCAATGGAAGATGTTTGTAAGCCTTTTATCTCTATAATTACACAACAAATTCCACTTGCAATTTTCGAGTTTGTAGCAGTGTTTGGAAACTCTGAGACGGAAGTTTAGTGAATAAATACCAATCTTGAAATCTTCTTCCCTGTTAACCTATGGGATTCATTTTCCAGACAAGGTCAACTTGAGTTGAAGTCAAGACCTTTCTGAGATCTTGCCAGATGCTTTAAAATTGCACAGGACTTTTTTCATGAAATCTCTAAAAT